>CAKKTJ010000118.1:0-30110 GCA_920618645.1 Peronospora belbahrii | reverse complement strand
CTCAAGCAGGTTGGATGCTGCTACGTTTATGACAGGGTCGGAGAAGACGGAGTCCTGATAAATCTTGGCGGAATTTCTATGAGGATGCATCCCGATAAGCCCGGTTACGCTGTAGCAAAGTATGGTAGCAAGGTTGAGTACGTGGAGCCAGCTGTCAGGACCAGGGATTTCCGTGCCACGAAGATGAGTTACGCCACCGACCTGATCTACGGCGACTGCGAAATAGGTTCAGACACGTTGCAAATCGTTCGTAATATCCTCATCGTGAGTAGCTTTTAAAAGGTGGTTTATCTGCGACGGAGGACTATCACCGGTGCCTTCGATGTCGTAGAGGAGGTCGTTGACACGTTGGACGATACAGTGCTGCGCCTTGACCTCGATATAACCACGTTGCCTGAAGCTGAGGATATGATGGATTCCGTGTCGGACGTTGCAGGGCTCTCGCGAGCTGGGATAAGGTGTGGCGGTGTATCGGTGTCGGCAGGCTCCTCCTTCTCTTCGTTGTCCCCCCCTTACGACTCCCGACATGCCAACGTTAAACCCTGATGAAAGCAGATCGTACTCGTCTTGTTCCGGGTCGGAGTATTCGTGGAAGTCTTCGTCGTAGTCGTCGGTACCACCAATCTCGGGGTCGGAAGTAGCAATCTGCGTGGAGCTACCGCTTTCCGAGTTTCTCCGTTTCTTCTTTTCCACCCACGTCTTCCGTTCCTTGCCTGTCTTGCCGTTCCCGGGCTTCTTCTTCTTCTTCCTCTCTGGCCTCTCACGTGCTTCCTCCTCCGACGTTGACTCCGATGCAGGTGCCTCCCCTTTAAGTGATATGTTGCTGAGCAGGGACGAGAAATCTATGTGTTCGTCGACGATGGCACGGGTCTTGATTATAGGCGTTACAGCTGGGCTGGTGGCATCTACGTGGGAGGAAGCGGCGGTCAGGGAGGGATTGATGGATGCTAGGAATGCGACAGCGGCCCCGCAGGAACATATGAGATCGTCCAGGCATCTGAGTTTCGCGAGAGCTTCGGGGCTATCACAGTCTGCAAGTGCTTCCTTTACTGCCTCGCACGTCCTCGTCATCTCCTCCTTCATCTCATTCGCGGTCGCGTTTATCCGGCTCATTATAGAGAAGGCACGAACTTGGAAGTCGTTTGGTCCCGGTGGTCTTGGTGCTTGATAGCCCGACATTGATATATTGGACGAGTTACGCCTGAGTGCAACGGCAATTATTTGGTTCTTGCCTTCGTCTATATCGCGGATCTCAAGGTGCTGAAAAGCGGATGCCAAAGAATCCAGGCTGCCCATAAGAAAGACGTCCCATTTGCTGTAGATTGCTAAGGTGTAAGATGCGCTGACGTATGTTGTTGTTACGTGGTCTCCTTCGGTGAGAAAGTCATGTACGTCCTTGCATATCGCAGACGGCTTCACACATTTATCGTGCCTCTTTGGAACCTTTGTGCGTGACATGAAAACCGGGTTGTGCAGGTAGACCTTCTCGATCTTCATCGTCCTCGTGAGTAGTTTCGGAGTTGAGCTCTTGCATATCTTGAAGTTCTGCTTCGCTACGTCTCCCAAGCAGATTACTGATAGCTTTGTACAACCCATCTTCGCGCAGGAGGCAAGGATAGTGCTTATGAAGTCGGCGAAATACGATCGTGCTTTAAGGGTTTCCTGATCGGACATCCTGCGGAAGGGCGTTACGTTTAAGCAGCAGACGCCTCGCGGTAGTATAGAATAGCTGCACGTCATTATGTCCATTACCTCACGGAGTTTCGACGGCTCGTTAACGGTGATCATCTGTCCTAATACCTGGACTGTAGGAGTGTAGCCATCTACAACATGTGGGTTGAACGCGAAGGCTGATGCGATGTGAGGGAGAATCTCGGGCCTGTACGGTTCTTGTCCTATCATCAAGGTGGAGATCGGCATGAAGTCTGGTATTATCTCCAGGTATCGCTTTATTCTTATGTCGATGGGCCCTATGATGGCTTCCTCGCACCGGCTGATATATTTTGCAACCTGTATCCGGACTTCTTCACGGTGGAATCGAAGAGCGCTAGAGATGTCAGGCAGTTTCGCGTTCCCCTCCTCCTTGCTCTCCGGAAGGCGTACGGCCCCATGAATATCTGTCAAAACTCTCATCATCAGTGCAACAATAAAATATTATTAACAGTTTTAAAACTCACAGGATTTGTGCAGTCGTTGCTATGTGTTTGTTGGACTTACTTCTTAGGGGCCTGTGCTGAGCTGATGTCACGATTCTTGGGTTGCAGCGCTTCGATAAGACGTTTGGATGCTTTCGTTCCACTGCTCTCAAAGACGAGGGCTCTGTTCAGGGGAGGCGAGCGTATCGTTGTTAAATCATGGACTTGCATGCTCTTCAGGCTTAGCGTGACACGACGAATTCCTGATGCTGCGTAATCCTTCCCGCGTTTCAGAGTGATCTCCACGCCGACAACACCGATAACGTTTGACCTTGCTTGACGAATGATGTGCATCAGGTTCTTGTCGGTGTCTCCGTAGCTGTTTAGCCCGCCCTCCGTCTCTATCAGGGCAACCGGGTGATAATTCTTGGTTATGTTTGCGTTCGTCCATACATAGTCGCTGAATTCTTGGTCGCGTTCGCTCGATGCCACGTTTACGCCTGTAGATCTGAGCATTGCCAGGAGCCAGTGGTAGCGAGTAAGCGGGATGCCGACAGATGCGTAGGTCTCCATGTAGCAGGACTTTACACCGGTCAAGCTGTTGGCAGAAGGCGCAGGGATACCGATATTATCGCGGTACTCAACGATGGCGTTATCAAAGCAGAACATGCTAGTCATCTCGGAAGTTTCTTCCCATGCTAATCCTGCACGCAAGGTATAGACGGGCGTTATCACGGCATTCCTCTTCAGCTTACCCGATATGTCTTCCTCGTCTGATAGAACGACGTAAGGCCTCCCGATATTCTTGTCTTTCTTCTTGTTGTCGTAAGTCGCTGGCAAAATTGCTGCACGCGTAGAAATGTACATGCCTGTCACGACATCGTGTTTCACATACTTCCCGGCAGCATTCAGGGTAAAGCGATCCGAATCTTTAGGTACAAACAGGGACGATGGCACAAGCTCGAACGACGCACTAGGTTTCTCTTCCGTAATGGACATTGTGGCTCCTAATCAGGATAGTATTCAAATCGCGATGTATAATTCTAACTCTTTATGCATTTTAAAACAGATGTTACAACTTCTCAGCAAGCACGTATAGTTTTGGTCAGGCATCAACGACGCTGCTGATCGGGTCCTCCGTGTTGAATAACTGCGTCCTTGTTTCGGCTGCCGTTCTTACGAGGCTCATGTTGGAGATGACAGCTAGCGGGGTCCCGGCGTCAAGCTCAACCCTCTCCTCGCTTCTGTTGTCGATCGTGACGGAGATAGACTGACGACGATCCAGGAGGCCACCCGAGATGAAGATCCCGACGCTGCTCTTCAAGGTAGTTTTAGCTGCGACGAGAAACGGCGATTCATCGCTACCGCACTCCAGGCTTATCATTGTGTCAACCGATCGTTGTGAGTTTCTGGGGATTACGAGTTTCCGCGGACACAGTATCCAAATGGTGGACCTGTCGGAAGATACAAGGCACGCGTCAGACCTGAGCTCTTCAACCTTCATCAGCCTTGACAACCCGGATCCATCGAACAAACGAACCCTCATAGCTGTTAGCAGGCAAGTAATTTATATAATTTTTTATCATACATTTGTCAGTACTCTGTCAGCTTCGCAGCTATTCCGCGAACGGCGATTACATACGGGTTTTCCTCGATGTCTATTACGTGGTCGATGGTAGGACCTCGCAGCAAGGAGGGACACATGCTTCTTGTAAGCCGTAGTAGGGATTTAATACCCAGCCCGCAGCAGTTCGAAACGGAGTAGGTAGCAACGAGGTTCATCATGTAAGACGCGTTCTCGTCGATCGTAACTCCGCGGCAGTATTGGTATAAGTCTGCGCCGAATAAAGTACGCAGGAGGATCGCTGCATTGATGGGTACATACTTGTGATAGCTGCGCACTAGCAGGCACCTGTGAATGAACGTGAGTATCTCCTCCTCCGAAAACGATTCCTTTGGTGGCTTGGCTCCCTTGGGCGGTTTATCTATCGTGAGGCAGATGGCACGACGCGCGAACCAGGGCATCATGACGGACTTGTAGGCCTTCCACGGAGCGTTCATTGCAAAGAGGCCAGCGCATTGGAGCTTCCCCGTCATCGTTTTCGTGGATACCGAGTCGTTTCCAGACATTATCTTGAGGAAGGAGTCGTTGATGTATCCCTTGTAACCTATCGAGACGTCGCCGTAAGACACGAACCTATTCTCCATCATCTTTTCCATATCAGCCTCATCGATCTTGTCCACGTTTCTGCCAACATAATCCCGTGTAAGAGTCCCCACCACACCTGGAAGATTGGAGATTATCGTTGATATCGTAGTGCTTTTCCCTTCACCACCGATCCCGTAGAAGAATAAGAGGCGTGGAGTCATGACAGGATCCTGCAGGGAATTTCCTATGCACCACATTATGACGTCGATCGACCGCCTATCCATAGTAACGCTGAGTACTTCCTCTGCAGATGACATCGAGATGTTTGGCATTTTCTTAGGTACTGTCCCCAGGTTTATCGGCATGAGACAGAAGGCAGACATGAGAAGCTCTACCGCCCCGTAATCATCTGTCCTCATGGGCACTACTGCGTGGCTGGTCCTAAAGATGGTCTCCTCCTCCAGAATCTCGAAGTTCAGGCGATAAACTGAAATACAAATACTTTTCGGTATAGGTCGGACGTTCAGGGAGTAGCGATCAAGCATATTGAGGTAGGGCAGCGCAGAACCGTGGTAGCCTACAGAGACATTCTCGTTTCCGAGGACATCGTTAATATATTTGGTTGATGTGGGCCCACGGCTATGACACCAGCAGCCCGAGTTAGGAACATAGACGAACGACGCTCCGCGATGACGGATACTCCTACCCCTTTTCAGTATGCCATCGATAACCAACCTGTCTCCAGATGTTAGCAGTTCAGTTAGTGGGCCGGAGAACGGAAAGCTGTCGTGCATCAGGATCTTGCCATTGCTGTCGTAGGTATCTTCGTCGGGGATCGCTAGCACAAACTCTCCGTCAAACACGTTCATCCTTAAGCCATTTGGTCTTGATACAAATATTTGATTACCAACGTAAGATGGAACTGTACAAGGAGCTCATAAATGATGGTTGGATTCCTACGTGGACCGGAACCATGGATCACGTTCGGCCTGATCAGCAACGGGCGGGTGGTGCCACGAGGATTCATGTACGAATGGCGAAGAAGGATGAGCGGATCTGGACCGTCGTGGAATTTCAGGCACCTTCGTGTGACGATCTCAAACCCCTGATAAAGCATACCGCTGTTGAACCTGGTTCCAGCATCTCTCTACTTCCATCTGCAGGGGTCCGGGGAATAGGAAAGGCGAGGTTAGGCGCGGTTCTCGGGATAGCTCCGTTCTGCACACCAGGTTTGGGAATAAGCAAGCCGCTGCCTCCGTTGGACGATCCTCGAATAGTCGGTCTCGATATAGAGCAAAGCACCCACGAACGACGAGGCCTGTTCCCCATGTCTCATGACCCCCTTATCAGCATCGCGATCGTTACTTGGCAGGAGGAATACATGTGCGGCTTCGTCCCCGGAAGATGTGATATGGAGAGGTGTGCGCCGGACAGCCGGTACAAGATTATCAAGTTTGCAGATTCCACAGATTTGGCGGACTGGGCTATGGATTGGCTTATCAAGAACGTGCCTGACTTCATCTGCATTCATAACGGTTTCAAGTACGATGTATCCCGGTTGGCGGTTCATTGCTCGCCTAGATTCCGGCCCTATTTCGTGGAACTCAACTTGGGAAAGGCCGATAAGGGGTTCGATCTAGCAATTCCAGGCTCCACCGTTATAGATACCAACTGGTTTCTCAGCAAGCTGCATAATGTTGATTATCTCACGTTTAGCCTTGATAGCCTTGCAGGTGCGATAGGAGAGGAAGGGAAGAAGGAACACCCGACGATGAACGTGAAACCTGATGACGACGACCTGGACATGACAACCATGATAATCTATAATATTCACGACGCTTACCTGCATATCAAAGTTGCTCTGAATACTCGTTGCATCGAGGAAATCTGCACCATGTGTTCCGTCTTTAAGTCCCCGATAGCAGATGTAACGAGGTTCATTAGCGGCACGGTAGTTTGTTCGATGGCGGCTTCCTTCGCCCTTTCTCTCGGCTTGGTAATAGACTGGTCGGTCGAGGGATGGGAGGAGGTGAAGTACAAGGGAGCCTATGTGCTGTCCCCGGTGACAGGTTTTCACAGCAACGTGACAGTCCTAGACTTTGCATCCATGTATCCTAGCATCATGATTGGGGCTAACATATCCCCTGAAACAATCCATCGAGTCACCGACCCTGATGCAAGGGAATTCCTCATCGAGCGATACGACCTCAGGCGCCCAAAAGAAGACGGAGACGTAGCAATATCATGGACAGACAAGTGCGTTCTCATGAGGTCATCAGACGTAATCTTTATCATCGATCGTACAGAGCCGGGCATCACGCGTATGATGTGCGAAGACCTGATTGCGCAGCGAAGATTACTGCCTAACAAGAACAGTCCTGAAGGTTGGACTTTGAAGATCGGTACCAACAGCATCTACGGCGTATTCGGGGCGTCTACCTCAGGACTGTCTTGTAAGCTTGCAGCTATCGCCGTAACAGCTATTGGCAGGTTCTTGTTGCGCAATCTTGTCCGCTTGGCTGAGGAAAATGGGCTTAATGTTTTATATGGGGATACGGACTCAGTCTTTGTGAAACGCACAGCCACTGCAACGTGTAACGAAACAGATCTTATAGGTGTTTACCACGACTGGTCCAGGACTACGCCGTTCGAGGCCGTGAAGTTAGAGCACGACAAGACCTACTCCGGCATTATCCTCGTCAGACCAAAGATTTATTACGGCTGGACGTCCGGACAAGGAACCCCCGTCATGAAAGGCATGGCATCGAAACGTAGAGATAGGCCAGATGTTGCCCGGCACGCTCTCCGCGATGTTTGCGATGCCATATGCTCATTGGGTGATGACGGTGACACTTTTGCAGCTGTATCCGAAGTCATTTACAGGGTAGTCCGACGCACGAGGCAGGGGAATATCGACCCGCTCATCTGCATGCGAGAAACCAAGGTGGAAGGTATCATCATGTACGCTTATAAGGGAGAGTCCGGCGACATCGTTTACCTCGACAGATCCAAATTTGATGGTACCTTGCCCGAAGCGATCGACGTGGAATGGGTTACGAGCAGCATCGAATCATCTTTATCCAGCATACTCGAAGCCTGTCACCTGCCACCTGTCACCCGCATCATCGAAATCATGGACGAAAGGATCGACGATATAGAAGATCTAGTTTAAAAATTTAATTACAGATACAAGATGTTATACAACGAGGATGCAGATGATGGGATACAGCTCGGGCTACCAATCGAAGAGATTGATCTTGAGACTTACGACGATGATGACGAGTACCAGAGATACAAACAGCTCCTGAGAACGGGCAACTGGGAACTAGAGTCAAAACTGCCAGATGAGTTCGAAGATAATCTTGCTATGAGGCGGATGTACCAAGACTACTGGTGTGAATACCGGAAGTACGACGAGAGCTATCTAACGCTCAGGGAGCCGGAATGCCGATTCACCGCTGATAGGGCTGATACCTGCTGCGTTCCTCGAATCTACAGGCCTGTTCCATCTCTTCCCGTGGTGATAAATGGGCGCCTCCTGTCATTCTCTACAGTTCTTACCCGGGCATGGAAGGAATGAGGACACCGTCTCCAACATGAAAGATCAGAATCGGGCTTGGTTCTTCCCGCATGCAAAGCTGGCAGATGTCGGCAACGTATACAAAGCTGTAAGAGAGGAGTATTCAAGCCTTCCGCTTCACGTTTTCAATGACATAGCCAAAACCGAAATATCTAACAGCCCTGATGCCATAGGACTATGGGGATTCCTCTTCGACGATATAGATTACTACACGCGCCGACCCGGCATCTTCGGCATGATCCACGATAACTCCCTGATCGACATGCGTCCTTACGATTCCAAAGACAGGGACTCCCATCAATCAAGATCAGTTGAAAGGCGTCTTACAATGAAGGACTGGTCAGGATTCATCGACTGCACGTACACGGCTTTAAGTCTGGAAGCGGGGAAGACCCGATCTCTGGTTCACGGGTGCCTCTATCGTGTTCTGACGGACAAAGTCTATAACCAGGCGTCAAGCATCCTCGATTGTATAGAAGCCAGCGACGACGAGTCAGCAGGATGGAGATTCCTTTTCGCTAGCAAAAGCTGCACCATGTCCCAACGCTCGGTAGGCCGGATAATTGCTACCTGGAATCGTTTTCAGCACCACAACTCTCCTAGCATCCACGTATGGCCCAGAGAACGAACGATCGTAATGCACATATCATCTGGCTGCGTTATGAAACCGGTGACAACGAGAACGGGAAAGCATTGGGTGGACTCGACGTGCTACAATACACCGGGGATGCTCCATCTGCTCTGCGGGAAACACCGGGCCACAACGGATGACGTGGCTGATAACGTTAGGACGACCATGCACCTGATCCCTTTCTTCCTCCATGATGAGCTGCCTAGACCTACATTGGCTTCCAGTATGTCGCACCAAGCATTATGCAGACCGCGGGTAGGACTCACCTCAACGACTGCTGCAACGACAAGCTATCTACCCGTAGTTCGAACCCCTATGATGCAACGACTGATCGACACCCTTACTGACACTCGGTTCATCTCTGTTCCAGGTGTTTCCCTGCTAGTTGTCTTCGCGAACATGAGAATGAATTACAAGGACTCCCTCATTGTCAGCCAGCACGTAAACGACGAGAAACTATTCCGCCACTTCGGAGTCATCCACCACCCGGTAAAGGACGGCGTTCCAACGATGAAGCGTGGAGACATCATCACCGAGAAGGACGATTGGTTCCGGCCCTATGCTAATGCCAAAGTACTAAGAGAAGGGGTATCAAGCAAGATGTCACGTTATGTCACGGCGGAGATGTCAGATGACAGGCTGCATGAAGGAGACAAATTAGCTACGTGGCACGGGCAAAAGTTTACCGTCTCAGAGATCATCCCCGAAGAAAGAATGCCCATTTTCACCTGCACAGCTACGAGGAAGAAATTACGTCCCCACATGATCGTTGCGTCTTCGTCAGTTCATAATCGCGGTACTATCGGTCAGATCTTCGAGGCATGGGCGGGGATGAACTGCGTAGGTGATACTAACTTCGATCCTCGTACGTGTGAAAAGTATGTTATCTGCGACCCGTTCAGGAAGTCAGACATACCGACCAACCGGTTCACCTGCGAAATATCAGACCCATCCCTACCCCTTAGATCAACGGACGGTAGCAGAATTATTGCTGACTACGGGATATGCAACTTCTGGCAGCTCTCGCACATTTCTCGGGACAAGCAACACTACGTGAGTGATATTCCACGCGGGGTGGCAATGAAGAAGGGCAAGCTTAACAGGTCAGGAGTTCGGTTCGGGGAAGCGGAGTGCCTCTCGGCTATGTCTGGCGGCTTAGTCAACTGCCTCTCCTACCTTAGCGATAACGGGGACCTGTCTATAGTTGATGTGTGCCAGAAGTGTAGACGGCTCGTGATTAACTGTGATTGTGAAGAAGGGTGGACCCCGTCAACTAGAGTGGTGGTTCGTAATGCGTTAGCCAAGTTTGATGTCATGAGGACGGCCTATTCGGTTAACGGTGCAATGGGGCTGGAGAAGCTCGGCGACGACGAAGAGAGGGCTCAGGTGGAAGGCAGGCGTACGTCCGTCCCATTCATCGCAGAGTCCTTCACCTACCACGCTTAGGCTTTTAAAAGCAGTTCGGCCACCAGGAAGGCAACTCGGAAACCCACAACAACTCCCGCGGCAAATCTCGAGCAGATATTTCATGCGACTTCATGTGTTCTTCTAATACTATCTCGCGTTCATCTCCGTCCTCGGTCAACCCACATAGCTCGCACCTGAAGAGGGACAGCCTAACCTCTCTGTTGCTAGAAAGCTGGCATACGCTTCTTCCATGACATATCAGGTGATCGTTATAGTCTTCGGCGTACGTGAATTCCTCGCAGCAGATACGGCAAACCACGGTGCATTGTCCAAGCAGCCCACGCCTCAACTCGTATCGTCCATCGTTAACCATGCTTCAGAGAGATCGTCGTAAGCAGTGCAGAGATAAATAATTATAACAATTTAAAGGCCAAAGTCCACGAACTGGTCAGAGATGTCATCGGCAGCCTTTGCAGCGAAGTCCGTCCTCGAGCTACTCGCCAACCTGTTCCTGCGCGCAGTCTTCCCGCATTTGGCCGCATACTCATCGATAGCCAGAACCTTGGATTCATTACAGCCTCTCCCCTCCATCCTGAACTTCACGTATATGGGTATTGCGTTGGAGGATAAGCTATCGAAAACCAGCTCGTCTTTGCTTCTGGGCCGAATAACCAGCTTGCTGAGATCGATCAGCAGATTACCCCCGTCATCAATCAAGCCCTCCCCTATTGCAGAGACGATGTCAGACCCAGGCGGAGGCAAACACTCGGGCATCATCTTCAACAGTGCTATAAAGTCACATAACGACCTGAATATATCCGATCGAGATTGGTAGTCCCGGAGAGTCTTCAGCGATGATCCATCAACCTTCTTCAGAGTCCCGTCTCTAGACCTGGAAAACCTCAGCACTATGTCTTTGTCGGAGAGAACACGCGGCATCTTTCTAGGGGGACAGGCGTACTTGGCAACGTTGCTGATAACCTTCGTGAAGTCGTTGAACCTCCCCTTTAGGCCTGCGTCGAAGATTCTTCCCGTCATGGTCTCGAGGCGATCACGTACCCAAGCAGTCAGACCGAGAATTATAGCCGAGAATAACTGTGCGTTCTCCCTGATCCTTATAAGGTTTTCATCCGACGTACAACTGAACATAGAGGTCGTGGACGCGCTGTCGATCGAGTCTTCAAACTTGCAGGGAGCGTGGCAAACCGATGCTGGGGCAGATGGCCTAACCGTGGGTAGCAAGGACGCGGAACTCGGGATCCTCACTGCCGTTCTTCCCCTGTCATCGTATAATATGGTTTCGATACGGCTTACCCCTGACTCGAGCTGCGATAGACGTGACATAATGTTTTCCTGATTCGAGAGAACGATCCTGAGCATGGTCGAAACACCAGTAAGCTCCAGCATGGCAGGACTAGGCTTTCTATCAGAGACCGGAGTGGTGCTCACCTCACTAGTACGGGAAGAGATAGATCCATGCCTCGGATGAACGAAACGAGGAAGAGAGGGAGAAGGAGAAGGGTCTGACGTGGACAATCCAGTGAGTAGATTCGATGTTCCAGGGCTTCTCAACACTTATGACGCACGTATCCGAACCATGAGGACGTCCAACGAACGCTGCCGGGACTGCAATCTGGCCTTGGCGTACTGCGCTTCTAACCCGAGTCTGGAACCTGACCTAGCGCCTGAGATCACCGATGAGGAATAAGAATTTAAAAGCTTACGCCTAACATGGATTTCGCTGGTAAAGTAGCAAGGTTCTGCCATCTCGAGTTTGTTGATCCATCGCGGCCCTCCCTGACAAGTTCCAGCTACAAGCATACCAACCGCGTTTACATATATCAGGAGCGGCTACAGAGGTTCGTGGTTTCCCCTGAGTTGCGTAGCATGACCAACGACGTTGAGAAAGCTTGGGTTAAGTATCCCGCTCCGCCACCCGGGCTTAATGGAACAGATATAGTTATTCTCATGCTCTGCTCGATGTCTTACACTATCAACCCTATAAGCTTTCCGTGGGAAGGAGCCACTCACTTAACTTTTCAGCGCTTATGGAGGCTGATTGAACGCATGTCGCTGGACTCTGGAAGCAGGTATCTTATCTCGGCTCTCGAGTCTCGTTGCGCTCTTGGTTATAGCACCTATTACGATATCGCTGGTGATCCTATGAAGGACGAGCCTGATAAGATTATCACGAGGGCGGGTGGTCTGATGATGGATTTGCGAAGAGCGGTAACTCGTCCACCGACCTCCATGTGTAGCGCTTCGTACATGCTTGACGACACAGAGGTTATCTCGTTTCTAGCAGTATCCACCTTCAAGAAGACCTAGCACCGCTTCGTTAGAAAATCATTTAAAACTCACATGACGTTCTCGATCTCCCCTCCGTATAAGGAAACGCTTGGCGAGCACCAGCCAGAGCAACGACCGACGCCTGAAGACCCTTCTCCTTCTCCCTCTCTTCCTCGTTTCGTTCATCCGAGGCATGGATCTATCTCTTCCCGTACTAGTGAGGTGAGCACCACTCCGGTCTCTGATAGAAAGCCTAGTCCTGCCATGCTGGAGCTTACTGGTGTTTCGACCATGCTCAGGATCGTTCTCTCGAATCAGGAAAACATTATGTCACGTCTATCGCAGCTCGAGTCAGGGGTAAGCCGTATCGAAACCATATTATACGATGACAGGGGAAGAACGGCAGTGAGGATCCCGAGTTCCGCGTCCTTGCTACCCACGGTTAGGCCATCTGCCCCAGCATCGGTTTGCCACGTTCCCTGCAAGTTTGAAGACTCGATCGACAGCGCATCCACGACCTCTATGTTCAGTTGTACGTCGGATGAAAACCTTATAAGGATCAGGGAGAACGCACAGTTATTCTCGGCTATAATTCTCGGTCTGACTGCTTGGGTACGTGATCGCCTCGAGACCATGACGGGAAGAATCTTCGACGCAGGCCTAAAGGGGAGGTTCAACGACTTCACGAAGGTTATCAGCAACGTTGCCAAGTACGCCTGTCCCCCCTAGAAAGATGCCGCGTGTTCTCTCCGACAAAGACATAGTGCTGAGGTTTTCCAGGTCTAGAGACGGGACCCTGAAGAAGGTTGATGGATCATCGCTGAAGACTCTCCGGGACTACCAATCTCGATCGGATATATTCAGGTCGTTATGTGACTTTATAGCACTGTTGAAGATGATGCCCGAGTGTTTGCCTCCGCCTGGGTCTGACATCGTCTCTGCAATAGGGGAGGGCTTGATTGATGACGGGGGTAATCTGCTGATCGATCTCAGCAAGCTGGTGATTCGGCCCAGAAGCAAAGACGAGCTGGTTTTCGATAGCTTATCCTCCAACGCAATACCCATATACGTGAAGTTCAGGATGGAGGGGAGAGGCTGTAATGAATCCAAGGCTCTGGCTATCGATGAGTATGCGGCCAAATGCGGGAAGACTGCGCGCAGGAACAGGTTGGCGAATAGCTCGAGGACGGACTTCGCTGCAAAGGCTGCCGATGACATCTCCGACCAGTTCGTGGACTTTGGCCTTTAAATTGTTATAATTATTTATCTCTGCACTGCTTACGACGATCTCTCTGAAGCATGGTTAACGATGGACGATACGAGTTGAGGCGTGGGCTGCTTGGACAATGCACCGTGGTTTGCCGTATCTGCTGCGAGGAATTCACGTACGCCGAAGACTATAACGATCACCTGATATGTCATGGAAGAAGCGTATGCCAGCTTTCTAGCAACAGAGAGGTTAGGCTGTCCCTCTTCAGGTGCGAGCTATGTGGGTTGACCGAGGACGGAGATGAACGCGAGATAGTATTAGAAGAACACATGAAGTCGCATGAAATATCTGCTCGAGATTTGCCGCGGGAGTTGTTGTGGGTTTCCGAGCTGCCTTCCTGGTGGCCGAACTGCTTTTAAAAGCCTAAGCGTGGTAGGTGAAGGACTCTGCGATGAACGGGACGGACGTACGCCTGCCTTCCACCTGAGCCCTCTCTTCGTCGTCACCGAGCTTCTCCAGCCCCATTGCACCGTTAACCGAATAGGCCGTCCTCATGACATCAAACTTGGCTAACGCATTACGAACCACCACTTTAGTCGACGGGGTCCACCCTTCTTCACAATCACAGTTAATCACGAGCCGTCTACACTTCTGGCATACATCAACTATAGACAGGTCCCCGTTATCGCTAAGGTAGGAGAGGCAGTTGACTAAGCCGCCAGACATAGCCGAGAGGCACTCCGCTTCCCCGAACCGAACTCCTGACCTGTTAAGCTTGCCCTTCTTCATTGCCACCCCGCGCGGAATATCACTCACGTAGTGTTGCTTGTCCCGAGAAATGTGCGAGAGCTGCCAGAAGTTGCATATCCCGTAGTCAGCAATAATTCTGCTACCGTCCGTTGATCTAAGGGGTAGGGATGGGTCTGATATTTCGCAGGTGAACCGGTTGGCCGGTATGTCTGACTTCCTGAACGGGTCGCAGATAACATACTTTTCACACGTACGAGGATCGAAGTTAGTATCACCTACGCAGTTCATCCCCGCCCATGCCTCGAAGATCTGACCGATAGTACCGCGATTATGAACTGACGAAGACGCAACGATCATGTGGGGACGTAATTTCTTCCTCGTAGCTGTGCAGGTGAAAATGGGCATTCTTTCTTCGGGGATGATCTCCGAGACGGTAAACTTTTGCCCGTGCCACGTAGCTAATTTGTCTCCTTCATGCAGCCTGTCATCTGACATCTCCGCCGTGACATAACGTGACATCTTGCTTGATACCCCTTCTCTTAGTACTTTGGCATTAGCATAGGGCCGGAACCAATCGTCCTTCTCGGTGATGATGTCTCCACGCTTCATCGTTGGAACGCCGTCCTTTACCGGGTGGTGGATGACTCCGAAGTGGCGGAATAGTTTCTCGTCGTTTACGTGCTGGCTGACAATGAGGGAGTCCTCGTAATTCATTCTCATGTTCGCGAAGACAACTAGCAGGGAAACACCTGGAACAGAGATGAACCGAGTGTCAGTAAGGGTGTCGATCAGTCGTTGCATCATAGGGGTTCGAACTACGGGTAGATAGCTTGTCGTTGCAGCAGTCGTTGAGGTGAGTCCTACCCGCGGTCTGCATAGTGCTTGGTGCGACATACTGGAAGCCAATGTAGGTCTAGGCGGCTCATCGTGGAGGAAGAAAGGGATCAGGTGCATGGTCGTCCTAACGTTATCAGCCACGTCATCCGTTGTGGCCCGGTGTTTCCCGCAGAGCAGATGGAGCATCCCCGGTGTATTGTAGCACGTCGAGTCCACCCAATGCCTTCCCGTTCTCGTTGTCACCGGTTTCATAACGCAGCCAGATGATATGTGCATTACGATCGTCCGTTCTCTGGGCCATACGTGGATGCTAGGAGAGTTGTGGTGCTGAAAACGATTCCAGGTAGCAATTATCCGGCCTACCGAGCGTTGGGACATGGTGCAGCTTTTGCTAGCGAAAAGGAATCTCCATCCTGCTGACTCGTCGTCGCTGGCTTCTATACAATCGAGGATGCTTGACGCCTGGTTATAGACTTTGTCCGTCAGAACACGATAGAGGCACCCGTGAACCAGAGATCGGATCTTTCCCGCTTCCAGACTTAAAGCCGTGTACGTGCAGTCGATGAATCCTGACCAGTCCTTCATTGTACGACGCCTTTCAACTGATCTTGATTGGTGGGAGTCCCTGTCTTTGGAATCGTAAGGACGCATGTCGATCAGGGAGTTATCGTGGATCATGCCGAAGATGCCGGGTCGGCGCGTGTAGTAATCTATATCGTCGAAGAGGAATCCCCATAGTCCTACGGCGTCGGGGCTGTTAGATATTTCGGTTTTGGCTATGTCACTGAAAACGTGAAGCGGAAGGCTTGAATACTCCTCTCTTACAGCTTTGTATACGTTGCCGACATCTGCCAGCTTTGCATGCGGGAAGAACCAAGCCCGATTCTGATCTTTCATGTTGGAGATGGTGTCCCTCATTCCTTCCATGCCCGGGTAAGAACTGTACGAGAATGACAGGGAGGCGCCCGTTTATCACCACGGGAAGAGATGGAACAGGCCTGTAGATTCGAGGAACGCAGCAGGTATCAGCCCTATCAGCGGTGAATCGGCATTCCGGCTCCCTGAGCGTTAGATAGCTCTCGTCGTACTTCCGGTATTCACACCAGTAGTCTTGGTACATCCGCCTCATAGCAAGAGGTGATACTAACTTCGATCCTCGTACGTGTGAAAAGTATGTTATCTGCGACCCGTTCAGGAAGTCAGACATACCGGCCAACCGGTTCACCTGCGAAATATCAGACCCATCCCTACCCCTTAGATCAACGGACGGTAGCAGAATTATTGCTGACTACGGGATATGCAACTTCTGGCAGCTCTCGCACATTTCTCGGGACAAGCAACACTACGTGAGTGATATTCCGCGCGGGGTGGCAATGAAGAAGGGCAAGCTTAACAGGTCAGGAGTTCGGTTCGGGGAAGCGGAGTGCCTCTCGGCTATGTCTGGCGGCTTAGTCAACTGCCTCTCCTACCTTAGCGATAACGGGGACCTGTCTATAGTTGATGTATGCCAGAAGTGTAGACGGCTCGTGATTAACTGTGATTGTGAAGAAGGGTGGACCCCGTCAACTAGAGTGGTGGTTCGTAATGCATTAGCCAAGTTTGATGTCATGAGGACGGCCTATTCGGTTAACGGTGCAATGGGGCTGGAGAAGCTCGGTGACGACGAAGAGAGGGCTCAGGTGGAAGGCAGGCGTACGTCCGTCCCGTTCATCGCAGAGTCCTTCACCTACCACGCTTAGGCTTTTAAAAGCAGTTCGGCCACCAGGAAGGCAGCTCGGAAACCCACAACAACTCCTGCGGCAAATCTCGAGCAGATATTTCATGCGACTTCATGTGTTCTTCTAATACTATCTCGCGTTCATCTCCGTCCTCGGTCAACCCACATAGCTCGCACCTGAAGAGGGACAGCCTAACCTCTCTGTTGCTAGAAAGCTGGTGACATATCAGGTGATCGTTATAGTCTTCGGCGTACGTGAATTCCTCGCAGCAGATACGGCAAACCACGGTGCATTGTCCAAGCAGTCCACGCCTCAACTCGTATCGTCCATCGTTAACCATGCTTCAGAGAGATCGTCGTAAGCAGTGCAGAGATAAATAATTATAACAATTTAAAGGCCAAAGTCCACGAACTGGTCGGAGATGTCATCGGCAGCCTTTGCAGCGAAGTCCGTCCTCGAGCTATTCGCCAACCTGTTCCTGCGCGCAGTCTTCCCGCATTTGGCCGCATACTCATCGATAGCCAGAGCCTTGGATTCATTACAGCCTCTCCCCTCCATCCTGAACTTCACGTATATGGGTATTGCGTTGGAGGATAAGCTATCGAAAACCAGCTCGTCTTTGCTTCTGGGCCGAATCACCAGCTTGCTGAGATCGATCAGCAGATTACCCCCGTCATCAATCAAGCCCTCCCCTATTGCAGAGACGATGTCAGACCCAGGCGGAGGCAAACACTCGGGCATCATCTTCAACAGTGCTATAAAGTCACATAACGACCTGAATATATCCGATCGAGATTGGTAGTCCCGGAGAGTCTTCAGCGATGATCCATCAACCTTCTTCAGGGTCCCGTCTCTAGACCTGGAAAACCTCAGCACTATGTCTTTGTCGGAGAGAACACGCGGCATCTTTCTAGGGGGACAGGCGTACTTGGCAACGTTGCTGATAACCTTCGTGAAGTCGTTGAACCTCCCCTTTAGGCCTGCGTCGAAGATTCTTCCCGTCATGGTCTCGAGGCGATCACGTACCCAAGCAGTCAGACCGAGAATTATAGCCGAGAATAACTGTGCGTTCTCCCTGATCCTTATAAGGTTTTCATCCGACGTACAACTGAACATAGAGGTCGTGGACGCGCTGTCGATCGAGTCTTC
Organism: Peronospora belbahrii; assembly: GCA_920618645.1. Lineage (NCBI taxonomy): Eukaryota > Oomycota > Peronosporomycetes > Peronosporales > Peronosporaceae > Peronospora > Peronospora belbahrii. Next base: position 12,255 of record CAKKTJ010000118.1, on the reverse strand, counting down.
AAACTTGCAGGGAGCGTGGCAAACCGATGCTGGGGCAGATGGCCTAACCGTGGGTAGCAAGGACGCGGAACTCGGGATCCTCACTGCCGTTCTTCCCCTGTCATCGTATAATATGGTTTCGATACGGCTTACCCCTGACTCGAGCTGCGATAGACGTGACATAATGTTTTCCTGATTCGAGAGAACGATCCTGAGCATGGTCGAAACACCAGTAAGCTCCAGCATGGCAGGACTAGGCTTTCTATCAGAGACCGGAGTGGTGCTCACCTCACTAGTACGGGAAGAGATAGATCCATGCCTCGGATGAACGAAACGAGGAAGAGAGGGAGAAGGAGAAGGAGAAGGGTCTTCAGGCGTCGGTCGTTGCTCTGGCTGGTGCTCGCCAAGCGTTTCCTTATACGGAGGGGAGATCGAGAACGTCATGTGAGTTTTAAATGATTTTCTAACGAAGCGGCGCTAGGTCTTCTTGAAGGTGGATACTGCTAGAAACGAGATAACCTCTGTGTCGTCAAGCATGTACGAAGCGCTACACATGGAGGTCGGTGGACGAGTTACCGCTCTTCGCAAATCCATCATCAGACCACCCGCCCTCGTGATAATCTTATCAGGCTCGTCCTTCATAGGATCACCAGCGATATCGTAATAGGTGCTATAACCAAGAGCGCAACGAGACTCGAGAGCCGAGATAAGATACCTGCTTCCAGAGTCCAGCGACATGCGTTCAATCAGCCTCCATAAGCGCTGAAAAGTTAAGTGAGTGGCTCCTTCCCACGGAAAGCTTATAGGGTTGATAGTGTAAGACATCGAGCAGAGCATGAGAATAACTATATCTGTTCCATTAAGCCCGGGTGGCGGAGCGGGATACTTAACCCAAGCTTTCTCAACGTCGTTGGTCATGCTACGCAACTCAGGGGAAACCACGAACCTCTGTAGCCGCTCCTGATATATGTAAACGCGGTTGGTATGCTTGTAGCTGGAACTTGTCAGGGAGGGCCGCGATGGATCAACAAACTCGAGATGGCAGAACCTTGCTACTTTACCAGCGAAATCCATGTTAGGCGTAAGCTTTTAAATTCTTATTCCTCATCGGTGATCTCAGGCGCTAGGTCAGGTTCCAGACTCGGGTTAGAAGCGCAGTACGCCAAGGCCAGATTGCAGTCCCGGCAGCGTTCGTTGGACGTCCTCATGGTTCGGATACGTGCGTCATAAGTGTTGAGAAGCCCTGGAACATCGAATCTACTCACTGGATTGTCCACGTCAGAAGGGTAGGTGACGAGGCCCAACAAATGAGTCCGCCTTCCGGTGAATATACCTAGGAGAAGGTTTGACCGACGTAACAGGGGCAAGAGATCAGGGCTCGAGCATACCTCTCTCCTCGTAACAGGCATGGAGAAGAAGCACCTGTTGGAACCAGCATCATCAAGAGACGACAAAGCCCTGACGCGATCCGAATTACTAAGGCCAGCAGATATCGGGTGCCGACCAACCAGGAATATAATGTATGACTCACCATTCTTAGCGATATCACCAGCAGTTCTTACAGCGTCGCTGAGCGTATCGTCTCCCAGAAAGTTGATAGTTGACAGCTTCCTATCATGTCTCTCGAACAGATGCAACACGCGGTGGGTAACATCGTTAAGATGGATGTAGTTTTCCATGCCGTAAGTGCAGACCAGAACACCTTGATTATCCTTCGGCAGTCCGCTAAGCAGTTCCACCAGGGAGCGCCAATAAAGATAGTAGACACAGACGTCCACGTTATCAGGCATACTTGCAGCCGTTATCATTCTCGCCGAACACGAAAGCCTGATATTATGAAGGAGATGCGCCTGACCCAATGCCCTCTTCCTGGACGACGTGTTAATCGAAAACCTCGTAGCTCCGTGCTGACAACTTCCTAGCAGAATCCCATATAGACGAGATGCGATAACCGTTTCATAAGAAGGTATCATATTAGCCATAACAGCGGTGTAAAGATAATTAATTATTCCTGATCACAACATGTCTTGGGATATACCGGAATCAGCCTTGTCGTCGGTGCATACCAGTCTCGTGGCCCATGGAAACAACCAACTGAGAGCACCCAGCGCCCAGACATCAGAATCTTACAACCAGGATACGGCGAGGAAACAACATGAACAGAACCAAGCAAAATGCAGACTATGCCTACGCCAATGGTGCTCGAAGTTAATAGCTGAGGAAGACATGGTATCCGATTTCCCCTGCCTCATTGGCCTATGTGCATCCTACCGAGTCGCAAGCTGGGGAAACTGTTATCCCCTATCCTCGGTGCACGAAGGCATCAACGCACAACTTGCAAGCGGACTCGGTATCAAGAACGACATGCCTATGCCCTCGCTCAGACCTACTGGGAAAATGGGCGGGTGGTTTTGGCTGGGTGGTTGCATGTACTCGGCGCGTAAGGGGGTAACCATCGAGGTGTTGCCTGTGTTAAAAGCGGAGGAAGTGAAATATTTCAGATAAAGCTCACGCAACAGCTCCCTCGACCTCATCCCTCCGCCTTCCTGATCCCAAGTGCAGTTCTCGCCCCCCTCGTCCCATATGCCTCCACATCTTCCATGATCGAAGTGCAATTGTTTTCCTCATCCCATATCCTCCAATCTTCAAGATCAAGTGCATGCTGGAAGGAGTGGTGGTGGGGAGGAGAGAAGGAGTGATGGTGGCGGCGAAGCCAGTGGAGTGTTTTTCGGGGGGGTAGCAGCGAATAGAAGGGGGCCGCTCATGTGCCGCGGAGGCTGTCGAGTGCTGGGTGTTAGATGGGGCCGCTCATGTGCCGCGGAGGCTGTCGAGTGCTGGATGTTAGATGGGGCCGCTCATGTGCCGCGGAGGCTGTCGAGTGCTGGGTGTTAGATGGGGCCGCTCATGTGCCGCGGAGGCTGTCGAGTGCTGGATGTTAGATGGGGCCGCTCATGTGCCGCGGAGGCTGTCGAGTGCTGGGTGTTAGATGGGGCCGCTCATGTGCCGCGGAGGCTGTCGAGTACTGGATGTTCGATGCGGGCGGTCTCGATGTGGGTGGTTTCGGTGCGGGGGGAGGACCTGCTTCGTTGCGAGGGGGGATCGTGCATAAGAATCAAGGTGCTGGGAAAATGGGCGGGTGGTTTTGGCTGGGTGGTTGCATGTACTCGGCGCGTAAGGGGGTAAGCATCGAGGTGTTGCCTGTGTTAAAAGCAGAGGAAGTGAAATATTTCAGATAAAGCTCACGCAACAGCTCCCTCGACCTCATCCCTCCGCCTTCCTGATCACAAGTGCAGTTCTCGCCCCCTCGTCCCATATGCCTCCACATCTTCCATGATCGAAGTGCAATTGTTTTCCTCATCCCATATCCTCCAATCTTCAAGATCAAGTGCATGCTGGAAGGAGTGGTGGTGGGGAGGAGAGAAGGAGTGATGGTGGCGGCGAAGCCAGTGGAGTGTTTTTCGGGGGGTAGCAGCAGAAAGGGTGGTCGACTGTAGATGATACCTGGTTGGGAGGACGCTGAGACCGGAATTACGGTTGCGATAGCTGATTCCTGATGGCTGGTTACCCGTTCAACCTGGCGGTGGTTCGAGGTAGGCCTGTCACAGTGTCCTCCAAAAATCACGCTCCGCTACATTGGCATTCTGGATAAACCTGTAATCGGTTGTTAGAACTCTGTCTATCGTCCTCGGCATGACGCGGAGCATAATTTTATGTAACTTTATTAATTAATTATTTGAAGTACATATTGATTAGTGGCGTATTTCTGCCCAGATGAAGCTCATCGTAGATTCCAGTCAGGTCGAGCCCTTCGACGTTGTCAGATACGTTAGGATGAAGTCGAGAGCCGATTCCTATCCGAGAGTGAGGATGGTTGCGTTGAAGCCGCTGAAAGTCGAGAACATGAAGTATGTAAGGTGGCAGCCTTCTTCTAGCGGCACGTACTCCTCCAAGTTTTGTCCCTATCATAAGAGTTGTTTAGGTCATTACCAAAGCGTCGACGGCGTGGGCCTTGGCCTTCCTCCCTACTGTGCCCGCGTTGAAGATCCGAGAGAGATGAGCGAGACCAACAAACTTAATGCCCATCTGATGCAGGGTGGTATCTCGCAACTTCAGTATGGCATTTCTTTGAGGAACATTGTTTCGGGGAAGCGCGGCATAGCAAAATATCGTGCAATGGGTTTCGTTCCAACAACGTCTATGAGAGGGGTGGCTTCCTGTACCTGGGATGAGGACGGGTCTACCATAATGATTCCGAGACGCTGGATGAAGAGGATGATCGTTCCTACGAGGTTGGCAACAGACGATCTTATAAGTCCTTACTTCACCTGGCGTAGGCCTAGGGATGGGGATTATGCTCTTCTGTCCAGGAATCCGGTCTTATCTCACGAGTCTGTCCGCTGCGTAAGGATAATCGGGTGGGATAAGCAGTCTATAGGCGTTCACCCTGAATATTGCGTCCCTTTAAATGTGGATTACGACGGGGATGAGGTCAACGTTCAGATTGTAGATGGTCGGAAGTGTGAACAGGAGGCACGGTCGAGTATAGATGCCAACGCGCTGTCCAAGTTCTCGGATGAAAATGTTGAGAGGGCTCTCCGTGAGTTCAGGGATGGGTTGACGGCCGACTCCTTAGATGTTTGTGACTTCATGACGTTTTCCACGATGAGTATTACGCAGGCTGGTTCTAAGAGGCCTAACACGAGTCTTCACCGGCTGTGTCGTTGCAAGGATGAACTCTGGGATATAATTGTTGATGGCGTGGATAACACCTTCGATCGTATGTCCTCGTTCGTTGCGAGATCTATAAAGGGGGGTGCATGATCTTACCGATAGCCATCTTCGAGTCTCCGAGGGGTTCATTATTGGTCGGCAGCTAAAGCATGTTATGATGCAAACCTCGTGTACGCGTAACGTGATACGGACGGCCTGGGCGGAAGATGATCTTCAGTGTGAAACCGCCATCCGTATCCCCGAGAGCATCCTCAGAGAGCCGGGATATCCGCAGTCAAACTCTCATCGATGGTTTCGGCTAGTATTCAGCAGACGCTCATGGATAAGGCGAAGCATGCTGTTAGCACGGACAAGCGAAACATGATGTTGTCGATTCTTACTAGGGACGCAGAGTTTACGTTGCTCCAGAACAGGGCTGGCTTGATGAAGGTTTCCATACCGGATTTCTTCGTCGGTGGGGGGTTGGGAAGTCTCCTTCGTGATAAGCAGGGCCGGCCTTGCATCAATCAGATCCGTGGAGGAGAGGTATCGGAAGTGTTTCATCGCGGTGAGTATTGCATGTAGGATGAACTGCATAACGGCTTCGGATATACAGATAGCTGAGTTCGCTCACTCCGTCTTCGTTTCGACTTACCACAATGCCGAGAGGGATATGACTGGTTCTTCAGACGTTAAGTTCCTTTCACACACCCAATCGAAGTCCTTGCTGATAGCTGCATGCAACGATGTTTACGATCTCGATTCGCGTATGACCATGGGAAAGTATATTCCTTCAATGGATGAGTGTGATGTTCGTCAGCCTGTTCTTGCTATAATGACGGGGAATTACTCGGAACAGCTTGGCAGATCAGCGTACTCGGATTCCTGAGGTTTTTCAAAAGTCCTATTCCAGAATGGTGAGGGATCCTATGAAGGCCACGCATATCTCTGCATCTTTCATCGTTCTGTCAATCATGATCTTCAGCCTTTGGAATGAGGATTGCACGGTTTCCGGTCTCCCGAGATACTTTACAGCGCCGTGTATCGACAATCTTACAGAGCCGTTGTCCTGGGACTTGTTCCCGTAGATGGTTAGCCCTGTCAGGCTGTCGCAAAGCACATCTGGTTCCAGGTAGTTTGCCCTTTGCATCACTTCCAACGACTCGCTGCTCATCGAACACCTGTAGATCCTGCCAGTATGCTTTATTCTCCATATCAGGCGGGAGGAGCCGAGGTGAATCTGAACGGGTTCCTTGGCAGTTTGCATACGGCTCGACCAGTCAGGATCACGCTCGATGAAACCTATAACCGACAAGGCTTGCCTTCCATTCATCTGTAGGCGGGCGAACTTCGATGTTTCTGTCACGCTGTCAGTCTTGTTGGATGAAGCGTCCTCTACATAGATTGATCGTCGTGCGCGGAGCCGGGTATCTTCGTTTATATGGCAGACGTCGTTAACGCTTGTTACAACCGTGGGGTGTATGAGAGAGCACGATACGGATATAGAATCTGATATTTTCCACAGGTTCAGCAGTATTGTAGGTCTGAGCGAGGGCATAGGCATGTCGTTCTTGATACCGAGTCCGCTTGCAAGTTGTGCGTTGATGCCTTCGTGCACCGAGGATAGGGGATAACAGTTTCCCCAGCTTGCGACTCGGTAGGATGCACATAGGCCAATGAGGCAGGGGGAAATCGGATACCATGTCTTCCTCAGCTATTAACTTCGAGCACCATTGGCGTAGGCATAGTCTGCATTTTGCTTGGTTCTGTTCATGTTGTTTCCTCGCCGTATCCTGGTTGTAAGATTCTGATGTCTGGGCGCTGGGTGCTCTCAGTTGGTTGTTTCCATGGGCCACGAGACTGGTATGCACCGACGACAAGGCTGATTCCGGTATATCCCAAGACATGTTGTGATCAGGAATAATTAATTATCTTTACACCGCTGTTATGGCTAATATGATACCTTCTTATGAAACGGTTATCGCATCTCGTCTATATGGGATTCTGCTAGGAAGTTGTCAGCACGGAGGTACGAGGTTTTCGATTAACACGTCGTCCAGGAAGAGGGCATTGGGTCAGGCGCATCTCCTTCATAATATCAGGCTTTCGTGTTCGGCGAGAATGATAACGGCTGCAAGTATGCCTGACAACGTGGACGTCTGTGTCTACTATCTTTATTGGCGCTCCCTGGTGGAACTGCTTAGCGGACTGCCGAAGGATAATCAAGGTGTTCTGGTCTGCACTTACGGCATGGAAAACTACATCCATCTTAACGATGTTACCCACCGCGTGTTGCATCTGTTCGAGAGACATGATAGGAAGCTGTCAACTATCAACTTTCTGGGAGACGGTATGCTCAGCGACGCTGTAAGAACTGCTGGTGATATCGCTAAGAATGGTGAGTCATACGTTATATTCCTGGTTGGTCGGCACCCGATATCTGCTGGCCTTAGTAATTCGGATCGCGTCAGGGCTTTGTCGTCTCTTGATGATGCTGGTTCCAACAGGTGCTTCTTCTCCATGCCTGTTACGAGGAGAGAGGTATGCTCGAGCCCTGATCTCTTGCCCCTGTTACGTCGGTCAAACCTTCTCCTAGGTATCAGAGGGAAGGCCATCCGTCAACCTAGCTTTCTCGGCCTCCTCGAACGTACCATACTCTTCGCGAATGATCACGGACGGAGGAATAAGAATCTCGCTTATAATCCTGCGATACTCATCATACTTCTTGGTTATGGTCTGGACAACCCCGTTCGCTGCAATGATATCAATGAGAACCATGGACCCGTCAACGAGCTGCTCTACACGGAAAACGTTCGTAAGCCCCGTAAACTCTCCCACATCACTCTTGATCACGTAATTGACGACGGTGAGATTAGGATCGTTGCGACAGACGTACCAGGCCGAATTAGCATCGAAGACCCAGGCGTGCTCCCCATCTACCTTAACGCGATAGGAGTTGTCAGAGGCGGGGATCATCTTCACATCCTTTACGGGTCGAGCCGCGTGCCTAAGCTGTGCCATGGTGTCACGAGGAAGAACATACCTGTACTCCTTTTCGTGAGAGAACTCCGCGTGAATTATCTTGAGCATCCGAACCCAGTCTGTGGGCGTGATAGGTCTAGAACCCCGATACTCGAACTCGCAAGAATAGACGTCATCAGGCAAGTAGTGGCGGCATCGGCAAACCCACTCCCCTATATCCGTTCTCCTCTCGGTAACATCGACCCGGTAACTCTGGATACGCATAACATCGTCTAATGATAACAAGAGATCGTCAGACATAAACTCCTTGGAAAAGCTGCGATTCATTCCGGGAACAAGATAATAAGAATTGAGGAGTATCTTTATCGTGCACTCTGCTGCATCCCTGTAGTACCGGCTCCTGATATGGCATGCACGTGAGAAGCCCTCCATCAATACCATCTTTGCCACGCCTACCTCCGTGAAACGAACTTCCTCGTAATCCATCAGCACCTCGAAGCAGTCCTTGGCGAGAGCAGGCGACAGGGTTATCTCCACTTCATCGTAGCTATCGTACATCGACGCATCTATGTCCCGGTTCTCCCGCAGATCCTCCATATTATCACGTGGTGGGGCTAAGAACATGAGTCGAGAAACCGCCTGCGCGTCAACAGCAACCCTACTAATCTCGGAATCGCTTGGGCACCTGCACTTTACCAGCACCGCACCTTCATCTGCTGCACGACGTGTATCGCGAACGCCTTTCCTGGACAACCCGCAAAGCTCACAACTCTCATCCATAATCAGTATGTACGTCAAATAATTAATTAATAAAGTTACATAAAATTATGCTCCGCGTCATGCCGAGGACGATAGACAGAGTTCTAACAACCGATTACAGGTTTATCCAGAATGCCAATGTAGCGGAGCGTGATTTTTGGAGGACACTGTGACAGGCCTACCTCGAACCACCGCCAGGTTGAACGGGTAACCAGCCATCAGGAATCAGCTATCGCAACCGTAATTCCGGTCTCAGCGTCCTCCCAACCAGGTATCATCTAGAGTCGACCACCCTTTCTGCTGCTACCCCCGAAAAACACTCCACTGGCTTCGCCGCCACCATCACTCCTTCTCTCCTCCCCACCACCACTCCTTCCAGCATGCACTTGATCTTGAAGATTGGAGGATATGGGATGAGGAAAACAATTGCACTTCGATCATGGAAGATGTGGAGGCATATGGGACGAGGGGGCGAGAACTGCAATTGGGATCAGGAAGGCGGAGGGATGAGGTCGAGGGAGCTGTTGCGTGAGCTTTATCTGAAATATTTCACTTCCTCTGCTTTTAACACAAGCAACACCTCGATGCTTACCCCCTTACGCGCCGGATAGAAGCAACCACCCAACCAAAACCACCCGCCCATTTTCCCAGCACCTTGATTCTCATGCACGATCCCCCCTCGCAACGAAGCAGGTCCTCCCCCCGCACCGAAACCACCCACATCGAGACCGCCCGCATCGAACATCCAGTACTCGACAGCCTCCGCGGCACATGAGCGGCCCCATCCAACTCCTTCCAGCACTCGACAGCCTCCGCGGCACATGAGCGGCCCCATCTAACACCCAGCACTCGACAGCCTCCGCGGCACATGAGCGGCCCCCCTTCCTTTCGCTGCTACCCCCCGAAAAACACTCCACTGGCTTCGCCGCCACCATCACTCCTTCTCTCCCCCCCCACCACTCCTTCCAGCATGCACTTGATCTTGAAGATTGGAGGATATGGGATGAGGAAAACAATTGCACTTCGATCATGGAAGATGTGGAGGCATATGGGACGAGGGGGCGAGAACTGCACTTGGGATCAGGAAGGCGGAGGGATGAGGTCGAGGGAGCTGTTGCGTGAGCTTTATCTGAAATATTTCACTTCCTCTGCTTTTAACACAGGCAACACCTCGATGGTTACCCCCTTACGCGCCCGAGTAGAAGCAACCACCCAACCAAAACCACCCGCCCATTTTCCCAGTTTTTTTTTGTTCCCGTGCCCCTCTCCCACGGGGGCGGCCCCACCCCCCCAACCAAACCCCCCCCCACCGCGACGCCCCACCCAACGAACCGCAACCACCGGCCCCCACCCGCGGCGGGGGGCGGGGCGCGCCACCCCCCCCTCCACCGCTCGCCCGCCGCCGGGGGGGGGGGGCGTCCCTATCCAACAACAGGGGGGGGGCTTTTTTTTGGGTTGGTTGTGGGGGGGGGGGGGGGTGTTTTTTTTTTTTTGGGGGGGGGGGTTTGTTTTTTTTTGTTAAGTCGGGGGGTTTTGGGGAGAGCACGAAAGGGATATAGAATCTGATATTTTCCACAGGTTCAGCAGTATTGTAGGTCTGAGCGAGGGCATAGGCATGTCGTTCTTGATACCGAGTCCGCTTGCAAGTTGTGCGTTGATGCCTTCGTGCACCGAGGATAGGGGATAACAGTTTCCCCAGCTTGCGACTCGGTAGGATGCACATAGGCCAATGAGGCAGGGGGAATCGGATACCATGTCTTCCTCAGCTATTAACTTCGAGCACCATTGGCGTAGGCATAGTCTGCATTTTGCTTGGTTCTGTTCATGTTGTTTCCTCGCCGTATCCTGGTTGTAAGATTCTGATGTCTGGGCGCTGGGTGCTCTCAGTTGGTTGTTTCCATGGGCCACGAGACTGGTATGCACCGACGACAAGGCTGATTCCGGTATATCCCAAGACATGTTGTGATCAGGAATAATTAATTATCTTTACACCGCTGTTATGGCTAATATGATACCTTCTTATGAAACGGTTATCGCATCTCGTCTATATGGGATTCTGCTAGGAAGTTGTCAGCACGGAGGTACGAGGTTTTCGATTAACACGTCGTCCAGGAAGAGGGCATTGGGTCAGGCGCATCTCCTTCATAATATCAGGCTTTCGTGTTCGGCGAGAATGATAACGGCTGCAAGTATGCCTGATAACGTGGACGTCTGTGTCTACTATCTTTATTGGCGCTCCCTGGTGGAACTGCTTAGCGGACTGCCGAAGGATAATCAAGGTGTTCTGGTCTGCACTTACGGCATGGAAAACTACATCCATCTTAACGATGTTACCCACCGCGTGTTGCATCTGTTCGAGAGACATGATAGGAAGCTGTCAACTATCAACTTTCTGGGAGACGGTACGCTCAGCGACGCTGTAAGAACTGCTGGTGATATCGCTAAGAATGGTGAGTCATACATTATATTCCTGGTTGGTCGGCACCCGATATCTGCTGGCCTTAGTAATTCGGATCGCGTCAGGGCTTTGTCGTCTCTTGATGATGCTGGTTCCAACAGGTGCTTCTTCTCCATGCCTGTTACGAGGAGAGAGGTATGCTCGAGCCCTGATCTCTTGCCCCTGTTACGTCGGTCAAACCTTCTCCTAGGTATCAGAGGGAAGGCCATCCGTCAACCTAGCTTTCTCGGCCTCCTCGAACGTACCATACTCTTCGCGAATGATCACGGACGGAGGAATAAGAATCTCGCTTATAATCCTGCGATACTCATCATACTTCTTGGTTATGGTCTGGACAACCCCGTTCGCTGCAATGATATCAATGAGAACCATGGACCCGTCAACGAGCTGCTCTACACGGAAAACGTTCGTAAGCCCCGTAAACTCTCCCATATCACTCTTGATCACGTAATTGACGACGGTGAGATTAGGATCGTTGCGACAGACGTACCAGGCCGAATTAGCATCGAAGACCCAGGCGTGCTCCCCATCTACCTTAACGCGATAGGAGTTGTCAGAGGCGGGGATCATCTTCACATCCTTTACGGGTCGAGCCGCGTGCCTAAGCTGTGCCATGGTGTCACGAGGAAGAACATACCTGTACTCCTTTTCGTGAGAGAACTCCGCGTGAATTATCTTGAGCATCCGAACCCAGTCTGTGGGCGTGATAGGTCTAGAACCCCGATACTCGAACTCGCAAGAATAGACGTCATCAGGCAAGTAGTGGCGGCATCGGCAAACCCACTCCCCTATATCCGTTCTCCTCTCGGTAACATCGACCCGGTAACTCTGGATACGCATAACATCGTCTAATGATAACAAGAGATCGTCAGACATAAACTCCTTGGAAAAGCTGCGATTCATTCCGGGAACAAGATAATAAGAATTGAGGAGTATCTTTATCGTGCACTCTGCTGCATCCCTGTAGTACCGGCTCCTGATATGGCATGCACGTGAGAAGCCCTCCATCAATACCATCTTTGCCACGCCTACCTCCGTGAAACGAACTTCCTCGTAATCCATCAGCACCTCGAAGCAGTCCTTGGCGAGAGCAGGCGACAGGGTTATCTCCACTTCATCGTAGCTATCGTACATCGACGCATCTATGTCCCGGTTCTCCCGCAGATCCTCCATATTATCACGTGGTGGGGCTAAGAACATGAGTCGAGAAACCGCCTGCGCGTCAACAGCAACCCTACTAATCTCGGAATCGCTTGGGCACCTGCACTTTACCAGCACCGCACCTTCATCTGCTGCACGACGTGTATCGCGAACGCCTTTCCTGGACAACCCGCAAAGCTCACAACTCTCATCCATAATCAGTATGT
>CAKKTJ010000116.1:0-89907 GCA_920618645.1 Peronospora belbahrii | reverse complement strand
ACTATGTGCAGATGGACTATGTGCACATAGTGCATAAGTAGGCGGGATTGGCTACAAGTGCTACCAGGTGTAGCCGAGCTACTGTAGCTACGCTACTTATGCACTATGTGCAGATGCACTATGTGCAGAAGAAGTAGTCCGACTACTGTAGCAAAGCTATTTATGCACTATGTGCAGAGGAAGACAAGCTCAGAGAGCTTCTACGTCTTAGGGTGTTTAACCCTCCTAGGCTAGCTCGTAAGCTTGTGCCTATCGATATTAACAACCGAGCCTCAGAGAGACTAGTATCAGAGATACTGATTCCTTAAAAGGAAATGAACGCTCAAGCAGTAATGCTTACAGAGCAGGTTTAAAACTGATTTGTATTCATGTTTATCAATATACACTAAATACAGAAGCACCCTACTCTATATTTAGTGCTAGTCACTATTTACTGGCTCTATAGCCTGTTTTTTTATGCAAATATGCATAGAGACTATACTTTGAATAAGTATAGTGACTACGTGGCTCTCTGCCACGATTCGGCTCTTCGTACTTCAGGTACGGTCACATCACCTACTTCTGTACCCAAGGTACAGCCACACCACATTGGTGTGGCAGGTGTGTATGTAAAATACACACCATCGTGTAACCCCGTTACACGAGACGTACGATCACTGATTCTGGAGCTGCCCGTTTGATCAAGCGACATAGGCGCAACTCATCAGCCGCTGGAAAAGCATTTGGATCCCACCCGGGTGTCTGCAGCGATGGAAACGCGCGTGCGCGACTAGGACACGGCCGCCCCTGCCGGAATACATCCGACGGATGGTCGACTAGTGATACCCGGTGAGCCGGGCGACTTTGGGCGGAATAGGCTCGTTGCTGGACGATTCTATGTGCAGTAGCGATCACAAGCCTCTGGATGTGTCGCTTGCAGCAATTTTCCGAGGTGATATGGTTACGACTCGCAAAGGAGGGCTGACTTATTAAGCAGAAGCGGTGCGGCAGCTAGAGGCCGTTGCCAAACGCGCATACCGCAGGGCGGGAACTGTTGTTTGCGGTGCCAAATGATGTGCGTGTCTTGAGATCTTAACTCAGACACCAAGGGAGGTCGGCGATCCTCATGGGACAGGGCCTAAGGAGACGTGGCGCGGTCTACGATTCCGACGTTCTTGGCATGGCTGTGGAATATCAGCTATCTTGTACTGAAATGTAAACAGACAATCCTGACTCTATATTTATTTGTCTTCACATCCCCTTGGTATTATATTTTATGCTAGTTCTTGAATCACACATGTAAGAAACAACATGAAACCATGTTGAAAGAAAGCTAAGAAAAAACCATCACGTTTATCTCGAAATGAAGTCCTAACGATACTTTATAACCAACGATCATAAATGATCTTGTCCTATCGTCATCACAAAGTACTGTTTATTAACACGTTTACTATGTAAAAAAAACAAGACAAGCAAAAACATGAGTCAGTCGACGGAATTTGATTTCATCCATCCTTGAAATTGCACGTAAAAATGAGGTGATGAAATCTATTCATCGCCATTCTCGTGAGACTTTTATTTCTTCATTGGAATCAAATCAATGTGATACTTGTTGCGAAAGTAGGAGCGTACAGGGCCTAGCACAACAATGTATTCAAAGAGAATACACGTCAAGATATTGCCCAGGCTCAAACCCATGAACTTCCATCGAAAGCTCATGGGCATGGGGATATCAGGCAGTCCAACAACATTCGTACTGCTTGAAATTCGGAAACGGTCAGTGATGATACTTTGCTCACCAAAAAGCAAGTACAAGTCAAGACTTCCAACCGCTGCAAAGAATGCGAGGAGGGAGATAGTTGCGCCAAATTGGCTGGCGGTACATTGACCCAAAGCTGAAAACCCATGCTGCAACATGTTGCTGGAAAATAACAGAAAAGAAGAGCACGGTCGCCAAGTGGTTGTCTGACATGAGCCACCACTTTGCAACATCCACATCGTCAGGCGAAAATGGGCAGTACCAGACTTGACTTGATAGCATGTGGATGCAGCAGCTCATATAAATGACGTTGATTGCCTCCTGGCCGAGGATCGAGGCCAACGTGGTCGGACCAATAAGACTTGATGTCGGGCGAAAAGGTTTCAGTTCATCTAGCGGCTTTGACAGCGTAATGACGTACGAGCACCCGACTAGCATAAAACCCTCCACCAAAATCCAGCACCACTGCGATAAGTTGATGGCGTGAAAGTACATGAACAATCGAAGTACCGAACCAATGAGACCGTACATGATGAGAAACTTTACAGATGCGAAAGATGTTGCCACACTGCAGCGGCCTTCACGGCATAGATCAACCACCGATTGAATTGACTTTTCCCTGCTCGTGAATGGCGACACCACTGACGCCTCCGCATCACTGAGAGCGACACCTGCGTGAGCGAAACGTAACGCACCGCAGTCATTGCCACCATCACCACACATTCCTGTCACTGCCCCTGTCTCCATATGCAGCTTCACGCACTCTACTTTGCCGTCGGGTGTCATGCGACTGAAAATACGAATGTTCAGCAACAGTTCCTTGATCTCGCCCCTAGCCACGAGGTAATCAAACGCCGAACCCGTCACAGCCAACTCTACGTCCTCAACTTGCTCGACCAGGTGCTTTACCGTAGACAAATCGTACTCCTCGTCCGAGTCCACGTCACGCCACACCAGCATCTTCAACTTCGTCGTCGACACCATTTCGCCCAAAATCACGCGCGAGGCTGACGACAGCATACCACTTTGACGCGCTATGTAGCAGCCGCACATTGCATTATCACCCGTGACCATGACCGTACGGATGTCACCGCCTTTAAGCTTTGCGATGGCGTCGGCTGTGTCTTCCTTCAATTCGTTACGGAACAAGATCAAACCGAGGAGTGACAAACTCTCATCCACAGCCTCGCGGTTGTTGGCAAATTCCACCACCTGCTCTTGCGTCCAGTTGCTAGGTAGCTTGCGGTATGACAGACCCAACACGTAGCACCCCTCCTTCGCCAAACGATCTGCTACGCTCTTGTAGTCATCGGGTACGCTAGCAGGCGTGCTTAGCTGTTGCATCCGCTCGTAGGAGCCCTTGCAGAATACGTAAAAATTACCGGTCCTAAGGTTGCGCACCACCACACTCATAGACATGCGGTGGTGATCAAAGTCGTAACGCTTAATGAACTCGAGCTCAAGTCCCGGATCTACATTTGACCGCACCTACGGCTGCTCGCCTTCCTTTTCAATGAGCTCCCAGCCCGTGGACGTAAACATACGCACCTCCACCTCATTGCCCACGAGACGATCCTCCAGTGAGCCCACGGAGTGGCACGTTGTTAGCGCGTATAGTAGCTCTTCGGACAAAGATGCTTCCTTTGCGTCTTTTACAAGGGGAAAAAACCTGGAGTTTTTGACGGGTTGAACACCGAGGAAGTCAAGGCCTTGCTTAGTGAATAGGCAATTCTCACAGAGATAGTTCTGCCAGTCGTTCATCGCAATACCACAACAACTAGCGTGGACGTGATGCTCCCTCACAAAGTTGCAGTCAGCACAACTCATGAAATGTGCAGCAACAGCTTCAGCAGCGCAATGATCGTAGCAATTAGGAAACGCCAATCTTGCTCGTGATACGCGGAGCCGTGGAGTATTGGCTGGAGCAAATCCGCAAGGTGCAGGTGATCCGCTAGGAGAGACTGAGGGTCTAGTCGTGCAGTGGAAGATGCAAAAGTTTCCGATCCCGGAGCGCAGTTCGGATACTTACGACCGCAGCAAGAAGCACACGTTGTTTGCTGGTACTCGCGTCCTGTCTTCGGGTCGCAAGGAGGAGATCCTGGCTATTGTACAGACTACGGATGCGCACACAACCAAGGGTCAGTTGATCCAGTCGATCTTGTTTCCAATCTCATTGCGCTTCAAGTACAACGAGCATCTCAAGGTTTGATCACGCTTCTTCTCATCTACGCTGTGATTGCATGCATTCTTGTGATCAGTTTTCTCCTAGGCAATGGCAAGCGAAGTAACCGATACGCTGCATTCTGCTACGCCATCTTCGTACTGTCCTGTGTCATCAGCCCGCTTCTTCCTGTTGTTATTACGGTTGGGCAAGTAAATGCCTCTCAGCGACTCGAGAAGCAAGGCATTTCTCGCTTAACGTTCAGCGTAATACTCTATGTGGTAAGGTGGCGCATCTTTTGCTTTGTCAAGACGGGCACACTGCTCCTCAAGACGGCTTGATCTCAGCTTCAGGTGCTCAATCTCTCTTGCATTTTTCACGAAAGACGTACTTCAGCCACGGGCTCCACAGTTTGTGCGGAAATAAACAAGGTTCATCAAATGCCCAACCCCGCGGCCCCGGCTTCTGTTCGTTACAGGATCGAATCAGTAACGTGCCAATATAATACTAGTGTTCTAGTGCCTGCTTTGCCGTAATGCGTATTTCATGTTTGCTTGCAATACAAGGTCCACAAAAACTCCACCACAAGCCAAGAGTAACTAGCATCAAACATGCTCATATCTCGACACATGATCGTTCGACAGTACAGCGACCGCACGTAGCCTTGTATATGTCCACACTAGGAACCATAAAGTGTTCTAATGCGTATAATAGACTTCATATATGCCGGTTAGTGCAACGATCAAGAAGGTATTGCGTGTCGTTACAACTAGCAGCCTGACGTGTTGTAAAGTCAAGCGCGAACAAGTCGCTCAAGCCCGAAGCGCTTGTTCCACGCGTCTTTGTTAGAACGAAAACGGATATATGATGCAAATTAAAAACAACGTAACCTAAAGCTTCTTACCTTAAAATGCATATTAGAAACCACTGGAACAGCGGAATGTCAGTTCAGTCTCTCACTGAACCTCACCAATGCCAAATTCAAAAGGCTCAGTATCCTAAGCCTAGTGCAATGTTGAATCATCGTGGTAAGCGCGTGATGCCGTCGTCGTATCACTCCAAAGCCTCAGAGCCAGGCGAAGAAACCACATGATACGATGAATTTATCCTTTAAACTACTGGAGATTATTTTTCAGGATGGAGTAGCTTATACTCATCCTTATAACTCTGCACTGACCCTCTTTGTCCTCTATAAGTTTTCGAGTCCTTTAACTGCACTCCCAGCGCCTCCTCCAATCTGCGGGCAATATTTGACGAAATATATCCAAACCTCTCCGCATCGAGTATTGCAAATGCCACCTTCTTGTAATCCATTTGATGCGTTGCCTTCAGTTGTGTGATCAGCAATTTTGCAGGAAAGTCTACCTTACGATGGTTAGTGTACAGTAACAACAGCCGTAGCAAGTAGCTGTTTAAAAAATCATGTTGGTGAGACATCTCCAACGTCAACCGTTCAACTCTCTCTGTTTCAACTAAACCATCCCAAGTGTCGAACAGTAGCAAAGTCATAGGCAAAACGTGCTCCTCCGGATTCACCACAAACGCATCCTTCTGTGCTAACCATACAAAGTTAGCTATTTGCTTCAATTTGTAGCGCTCCATCAGTTCTCGAATCAGCAGATCATCAGGATTCTTGTCTTTATGTACCGCCTCGACAAATCCTTTCCATGCCTTTATTAATAAGTCTTGTAAAACACGGTCGTCAAAGTTGCTTACAAGCCATGCAAGGAATTGGCGCGGTTCATTATGGTATGTTTTCCACGCTTTTTGCAGTGTAGGCTGCGTTTTCATAAACGCGTCCATTGCGGCGAAAGCCATATCGCTTTCGCCGTTGTAAAATTGAGTCACTTCCTTTTTCCATGCTTCAAACTTACTTACGAGATGCTTGTCTGCACCGATGTCGTGCATCCCATGATTTCGGAATAATGCGGCTACGGCACTCGTATCGGGATTCGCTATGAATCTAGCTTTGTTGAGCGCAACGCCATCGGGATCAATTCTACTACTTGTGCTCGCTTGGAGCTCCGACGATTCCAGTCTTCCTCTCTTTATACCCAGTAAAAAATGCATAATCGAGATGGCATCGGGCATTCTTTCTTCTTCCTCTTCTTCTTTTAGTAGTGACGTCACGTTCTTCGTAGTTGAATGCTGCTTCGTTTGATGGTCGTGATAATCACTTGAAAGATCTTCAAAGCTGACTGCTGTCTTTGCTGAACTCGGACATACCCGTAGCATCGCAGCAGTGAAAAGAACAATCCAGTAGAATCGAAAGGAGTGGAATAGACTTGGAAAAGGCATCCTGAAGTCGCTCTTGTAAGGTAAATTGTTGAATGATACTCACTGCTGTAAGCAAATAAATGTCCATCGGAATATTTGGTCAACCGTATCTGATTGAAGCTACGTCATATTCCAGCGTCAGCTGGCTTTCTTTTGCTACTTGTCACAACCTGACTCTTGTCCTTTTGCCCGTATACACAGGTGTACGTGTCCTGGGCATACGGGCAAAAGGACAAGAGTCAGCGTGTACAATATCAGGCTCAAACGTATCGGATCCAATTTGACCTTTCTTCACAATGCCACGCGCAGTGTCTCACGAAACACCATACTCGACTCAAGAGGCATGTTGGTGGTGTTTGACTGTTTAGTCGCGGGATTGCAAAGCTGAACTGCACGCACAAATCTTTGTTTCGTATTTTAACATATGTGGCAAAATACGAATTCTGCGTCAAGACGCTCGTGGATCGTGACCCTCAGACCACGCATAGAAAAGAAGAAGCAAATGTCGCTGTTCATGCGACAGAAAACAATTTGTTACATATGACAGAAATCGATTTGCTACATGTGACAGAAAACTTTGGTTACGTGTGACGATACAGCAGAACTGGCTACATCATTTCTGCGTCCAAGTTTTTCTTGCCGGCATCTGGTTTGAAGACGATTACCAGCGCTTCCTGCTTATCATTTATAAAAAGGTACTTTGCAGACCCATGCGCAGAAATACGACGAGAAGATCATCCAGGGTGTAGACTATAGCGACAATTTGACGCTTTGTGACTTCAGAGCAAAGCGTGGGGTCACTAATAACGCCTAATAATAAAGCAACTTGATAATTTTTAACGTATTAAATGCAGATACAAGCCTTTTGCTTGACAGCATATGGAATCACAGCCGTATAGTGTCCAAACTGAAATGCTTCGTGACCTTTGGTAGTGTTAGTTTTAACAATCGTCTCTTTATTAAAAATTCCGTTGAATTGATCACTTTAATCCGGTGGCTTTGGAGAGAGGTATCACATTCCGACTTGACTAGTGCATGACGTCGATAAAGTCGTCTTATATGTAGAAAATGAACAGGCGGTTTGATTGTCGTCCATGTACCCTTGGGCCACGGAAAATGCTATCAGAAATTACAATAGAAAACACTTTCAATGTGGTAAGAAAACGATGACCATTGGTATATCGTTTTACAAGAGCTGCTCCAGATCGAGAGGATGAAGACAGTGTTCCAGCAATTGGTCACTGCTCAAATCTGTTAGACGTAGTTGCACTTGTGCAGTAGAAGTAGGAAGTAAAAAAGTATAATATATTGAGTGTTAACTACCCTTTGTTGTCAACCAAACCATATGCAGTTTGATGACCAGCACTGCAACTTGACCTATTCAAGGACACCTGGCACTCATCCAGCGTGCCTATCACCATGTGTTCCTGGTCTCAGACAACGTCCGTATGCCTTGGTCCCATCTGTCAACATGTTAGTCATTCAGGTGAGGTTGCCCTTTACCTGTCATGGGTCCTGCAGTCTTCACTCCGAGCCTTCATGAGCTGTAAGACACAATGTCTTCTCACAGAATCATTGGTGTTAGGAGAGGCATCTGCTCCGCACACTTACCTTGCATTAAGCTCATACAAGGAAACAAGCACTTGCCAAGTTAAGAAGGCTCGAGGAGTTTGAAACCAAAGGTGCAAGCAACAAACTATTCTTGAGAAGCCACTGATGTGGCTTCAAGGACGGAAAGTAATTGCATGGAATATAGCTGATGCGAAGAACATGAGTTTAAACTTTTCAAGTCCATCTTATTGTGACTACTACTGTCGACATTAAGAATCATACTATTACTTTTTGAGCTTTTTGGTTTGCATTAAGACTTTGTCAGGTTCATTGTCAAGCTTTACATCCTGTCTCCGCTTGTCACTCTTTTGAAAGTGACGTCATCAACTTGAACCGTTCATTTTTGAGCATTCAGATCTTTGGGTCAACGTCATCATCATTTCGTCACGGTATGATCTTCTCGTCTCTCTCTCATTCTCTACGTCCATTCTCACTGCGTCTGCATCGCCATCTTAGTACATACAAACCATCAATTGAAGCTGTTAAGAAACTACGTGCTGAATCACAGGCACCACTTCAGGACGTACGCAATGCGCTCGTAGCGACGGAAGGTGAGTTGTCGGCCGCCTTTGAGTGGTTGCGGAAGAAAGGCATTGCATTAGCCACTAAAAAGGCTGGTCGGCAGACAGCTGAGGGTCTGATTGGTCTAAAAGTAGCAGAAGATGGTCTGCATGCTGCAATGGTGGAGATTAATAGTGAGACGGACTTTGTAGCCAAGAATGACAAATTTCACCTCCTGGTGAATAGCGTGGCCGATGCAGTAATCCGCTCCTCAAGAACTTCACCAGATGTCGTAAAAATGACACTGGATACGAATGCATTGGCAAATGTACACGTTCATGGTGTCGCAGTGGCCCAAAAAGTGCCCGAACTGGTCGGCATCGTTGGTGAAAACGTCGTGGCCCACCGTGCCGTGCAGTTTCAGCTCAAGGAAGGCACAATCTGTAGCTACTTACATAATGTAGTCACACCTGGACTTGGACATGCTGGTGCGCTGGTGGCACTGCAATTCCCGGGCAAGACAGTGTCGGCCGAGCAGATGGCTCGCATTAAGGAATTAGGTCACCGTTTGGCCATGCACGTTGTCGCCGCTAAGCCGCGTTTTCTGTCGCGTGAGACCGTTCCGCCGGCACTTGTGGAGAAGGAACGCACGTTTATAGCTGACCAGATCCAGAACTTGGGCAAGCCAGCGCATATTATGGCCAAGATGACTGAAGGTCGTTTAAACAAGTTTTTCGGCGAGTTCACGCTGCTTGAGCAAGAGCACTTTATCGAAGAAGGCAGCCCTAAAGTAGGCGCTTTTGTAGCAGAAGAGGCTGCAAAGTTGGGGGTCGACGTTTCAGTGACGGCGTTCGAGCGCTTTGAGGTTGGTGAGAAAAAGGAGGAATAGATATGTGTGTGGAATGCACATCATTTTTGAACAAGACATGGAAGTTTTCGATATATCGAGATGTGATTTCGTCGATTGGCAGCCAAGTTCTAGCGCTGCGTACGGTAGTGACTACTGACGAGCAATAGAGAAATAAGAAACATCGCTTCCCCTCAATTCTACGCAAATCCCTGCTAGCAGTTTGACGACTAACGAATACTTGCCTTCGTCCTTACGCGCTTAATACGCGTTATTAAGGTAAAAGTTGCTTTGTAGCATCGTTTGCAGACGGCATGGAGATGTGAGAAGTAGTAGATGTAAATTTATGTGTAATAGCTCAGCAATCAATGAAGACAGGGTTGTCTACCGTGATGATGCGCGTCTCCTTTTCCAAAGACTCGCGCACAATCTTGGGCAGGCCAAAGAGGCCCAAGTGGCTCACACCATCAAGAAACTTGAGCGGCTTAGTTATGCGCGTCTGCACAAGGTTGTTGGTCGTAGCGATGCTGCGTTCACGGATAGCCGTTACAGCGGCCTCACCATCTCCATCTTCCACGTTAGTGGCCATGTTAAAGGCCCAAACGCAGCCAAAAGACGGAATGTCGACCGAGTAAGGCACGACCGTGTTGAAGTTGGTCTTGAGTGTGCAGTAGATGGACGAGAAGCACTCGTCCCAGTTATACACGGCACCAGGACCCGACTGGGTGACCATATATCCGCCCTTGTTAAGCTTGGTAAGAGCATACTTGTAGAATTCCTCCGTATACAGCACGTAGCCTGGACCAGCTTCGATGGGGTCAGCAATGTCCATGATAATAACATCAAATGTGCCGTCGTACTGCTTAAGGAAAGCATGGGCGTCCGTATAGTATACCTCGAGACGCGGGTCCTCGAAAGCACCGTCAGCCCACTCGGGCATTTCCTTACGGCACATATTGCACACCAGCTCATCAATATCAACCATCACAACCTTCTCGACTGACTTGTGCTTGAGCACTTCCCGGGCCGTAGCAAACTCCCCACCACCACCAATGTAGACCGTTTTGGGATTTGGGTGGGCCAGAAGTGCCGGATGCACAAGAGTTTCATGGTAAATGGCTTCATCATTCTTTGCTGATTGCGTCATGCCATCTAGCACAAGTGTCTTGCCAAACGAGTGAGTTTCAATGATTTGCATCGTCTGAAACTTTGACTTGGCCTCAAATGCTATGGTCTTGAGTGAAGTTGCCAGGCACAAGTCCTGATTAATAAGTTCTTTGTACCAAAATGAGTGTTTAAATGGAGCAAGCTTTTCTTGCTTCATGTTAATTGTTTGAATCTCTTCTTCTGCCATTTCGACTACTTCTACTCAGTATGATGATAATGCTAAAATGATTCTTTGAACATGCCCCGATCACCAGTCAATCATGAAAGAAGGTTAGGGAAAGAGGGAAGACGGTATTCTTTGTAACAGTTACAAGTCCGAAGTTGATACTAAAACTGGTTACTGTCTACTAACAATTTGAAGTAACATTTAGTCAGCGGTCAAAGAAAATAACAAACACCCTGATGCGATACAGCAACAATCAATGGGATTAAGTACGAACATTGTGTGCATCAATTCTATCAATTGTATGCATTCATTCCACGATCAAACAAACAAAAGCATCACTGAAAACTGATCGGCACTTGCTGTTCAATCTCTGGTTTGAATTATTGAATGGGATATACCATTTCGATCATGAAATGCTGACCATACCTCAAAAATCCTCTGACTTGACCTTCTTAAAAGCTTGAGTCAAGAAAAACTAGCTCTAGCTCGAAATGTTGTTGCTGCACTTGATGCTCACCCAGCCCTCATTTTGCGCTGCAACGTGCTAGCAAAAGAAAACCAATGAGTACCCTGCTGGATTCCATGACGTGATCGAGCTAGGCCGGTGTTTACTGGCCAAAGTTGCAGCCCAGTAGGAACATTAAGCAGGCTGTACCGCAACGGACAGAGCGACGAAGGTTACACTGACAAACACAAAAGACTCAAATCATGCAGCAGAGGATGAAACTCCTGGTACGATCAAGGATAAAGTATGACTTGCTTTCATTACTGCTGCGCTCAGACGTATTGCATTGCGCGTAGGAACTTATAATTATAATTCGGCCTATACAAGTGTTTTTTAGGTGCAAAACGAGCCTCAGGAGGTTCGTCATAAGCTGAAAGCAAAGCTTTAGGAGCAAAAGGATGTGAGCTCCTGCGTTTGTTAGGATTGTGGCCATTTTCATGACTTGTGTATCCACTTTAAAGAACACACACCTCGGTGGAGCTATTGGTTTAATGATTAACGCCAAGTTTTGTATCTACAATTTATTTAGAACAACGATATGAAGTTACTATTTCCTTCACTGATTCTGACGTTCAAAAGCTTAATTGTAGTATTTAAAATAGTATTACTTTTTGGATTGTAAAAATGAGAGATTACTATAATCAGAAAAGCATTTGTCTTAAAGCGAAATCTGGTCATCTATTCTACAAAACTTCATATATTCAGCTCTAAAACCGACTCGGGTCACATAAAACACCACAAGTCGGACCATTGATCAATTTATAACTGAAACATTGCTGCGTCCTAACTTCCATCGCTGGAGACAACAACGATAGTAACATTGATCTTCCCTCAGCCAGCCAGAAAGCCTTAGAAAATCTACTTTGCATGCTATACCATCGGTAGGCACTACATCCATTAGTTTCACAAAATTGACAAGTTAAAGAATTGACAACTACTTGTTTGTTACTGCTATGACTTACCGCATCATTAACTTTTTTACGGAGTAAGGCCGTCGGTTGCCACATCCATTGGGATCGTGTCGTGTAACCTTGCTTTCATCTCCGCCGTCAGCGCACGCACGCTGTCGAATGGTGGAACCTTTGTCCTTTCGCTGCTGCTATTTCCGTGTACCATTCCAAAGGTTGCTACAAGCGGCCGATGGTCCGACACCATCCGCCAATAATCCACAAGCTGTTCCTCGTCACTGAGTAGCACTGGCGACTTCACATGATCCCAATCATGTCCAAATTGAGGTCGCTTTAATCTCACGACATCGGGTAATCCCCTCGGGACAAGATGACAGCCCATGGGCTGCAGCTGTAGTCTTGGCTCACCGATCCTAGGCTGATCATCATCACTAAGCGATAACTCCGCGTGTCGTCGTAGTGTCGACGTGGCAGAAGTCTCCCCAACATCTGCTACACTCTGAAGTCGAGCTCCAAAGATAAAATCGACACCCACCTCTCTGTTATTGTGATTGCAGTGTGTGATCCTAGCTTCTCGGCCATGCAGATGAGCAAATATGCTCGCAAAGCCGTTTCTAGTCACTAGCCTATACACTGGATCGTCATAGTCGTTAAAATCTCCACAAAGCAGTACGGGTACGTCGTATAGTTCCTGACGAGCTACGTACTTTCGCACGGCAGCGAGTACGCGATCAATCTGATTGAGTCGTAGACTTGCATACATGTGACTATGTGGGAAAGTCAAATGTGAATTAACCACAATAAAGGATCGTTGCGGCAAACGTGCACTATCACGGTTCCATTTAGTAGCCATGTGCATGAGCAGTGCAACACGATCACCGGCATCGTCGACCAAGTCGACATTCTCCACATAATGAAGCTCATATTTGCGTCTATTTACAAACATCGCTAGTCCATCTTCTTTATTATTACCTGGTCTTTTAGCTGTATGTACATAATGTGTTGTCTCAAAAGCCTGTCGAAACGCGCACTGGTACTCGTGATTAAACCAAAACTCCTGGAGACAAATAATATCACATTGCTCACGCTTAATCGCATCAATCGCAGCTTGTGCACGAGAGAGAAAAGACTTCTTGTCGGTACTCTCAACCCTTCCGCCATGTCGAAAATAACATGGTGCAAGTAGATTAAAAGTCATGAGCGAAAGCAAGTGCTGTCGTTGTAATGTCTTGATTAACATTGCGAGTCAGCAGCACGAAGGAAGGACTGACTCACTCACTCACTCACTGACTCACTCACCACCACTGACTCACTCACTCACTGACTCACTCACTCACTGACTGACTTACTGTATATGATGTTGAGGGAACGATCGAATTCAACGGGAAAACTAAATGATGATGAATGGGTGGTTTGTTTTCTATTATAACCAATCAAAAATAAGAAGAATCTATCAGTGCCTCCCTCGGTCGATTGTTTACAGTATGCAATCAAGTCTTGGTCAGAGAGAATCAATTAATTCATCAAAATCTCTACAAACAATCAACTACTTGGCGACTGCAACGGTAACTTGATGAATGTAAAACCTCACTTTCATGTTGGAAAGATACATTGCTTTATACAGAAATAAGATGGCGAAAATGTTTTTGCTACAGTATGAAGTATTTCGTTCTATAACCTAATTGATGTCTTGATAATAAGCAAGAAAGAATTGATTAAAGGATGTAATACAGGTCAAAGTCACTTTGAATACTGCTCAATACTATCGTAGAGACAGAACTTTCTGATCTGCGGAAGCTGTACATTATATCTAAGCATCACATTTGGACGGCCTTTGAGCACGTAAGCTCTACTGCCACTACGACTAATGAAGTTCCAGATAAGTACGTACATTTCCAGTTTTGTTACATCATGCTTGGACAAGGAATGTAATGTGTTATCAGAGAAAAGTGGAGTGTAGACACCCGTCAGTCCGTCCGAGCTCAAGTTGAAGTCGGCCTCGACATCATGGAGCAAGCCGTTTCAGTTAATAGCCTGCACTTTCTGGCCATTGAAAAATCGAAAACGCCCTTAGCAAGAGAGACGATAGCTAGAAGGACAGGCCTTACTGCACGTTTTTTTTGCACGGAATGTGCCCTAAAGGCTGCTGCAGCCATCCGTTTTTGCGTTACGCCACACGGAGAACGAGACACTCCACGCTACGTTTGCACGGAACCAGAAGCGACACCAGAAGCAGCCCGAGCTCCAGTTGACACAAGCATTGTTGTGTACGCGTTTTATCATGTCAAAGTCGATGAAGCCCGGTGTCTGTACGTTGCGCATTGCAACGATGGATAGGATCGTCACATTTGTCACGAGGCAATTCTGCATTTGGGCAGTCGCATACGTGTATTTGATCCTTACTTTGATTTTCACGCTGACTATATGCGTTTCACAGCAGGAGGTGATGTACAACTTGTCATGCTAACGTAGCCTAGCAAAAAAATGGGTGACCGATGCAGCAGACGGCCGAAACTTATGCCCCCCACGACAACTTGACAACGTCCGATTGTCCAAAGCTCCAATCTTATCCAAGATACCGCTAGAAAAATCTGAGACGATATGGGCTGGGTAACTGCGGAGTTTGCAGCAAAACGCCTGCTTTTACATGGTCTCAACATTAGCTGCAGATAACAAACAACAGACCAGTCTTGCCGATATATCTTTGGTTGCGCTGTATTTGAGCTTGTAAAGGCTGTATAGGACAAATGTATGTGATCATTGCGTGAAAAGTATCGAGCACGTTCTTGATGCCGATTCGTAAGACAGATGACGGTGACAACGTTCTCCGAGCCTTTTCCTTTTAGCGTTTCATTGAGGAACAGGCTAGCAGCATCGCATGGAGGACAAGGCGCGGCGAACTACAGATATACGCGTGTTCTCTCATGCGACAAATGCCAGCAAAAAAGGATGTTGCTTCTGGCGGACGAGCGTTGAGTGGCCGCGTCAACACTGCACGTTGGTAGGCAAACCATATTTATATCATGAGGACATTGAACTGGAAGTGCAGACGACAGCTTGTTTTTTATGAAACATGCATAAGCCATTGGCCGACCTGAGTGACTCAAGCACAAAAGATGCCAGTAAGTCATCCTCGCGCTATATACGAACATCATTGCTGGGCAAAAATCTCCGAGAAGACTATTTTTTTCTCTATTAGAAAAGCCGACAAACCTCAATGTGTCCATATGGACGATCATGAGCACAGTGGGAAACTGTCGCTGTTTTAGCAGTCAGCAGCTTGTGGAGCAAAAAGAATCTACGTAAAGACGGGTAGCTATTGCGATGTGCAAATCACAAGCTGCAATGATCCTATGGAAAGCTACAGCTCGTCTGTCGTTTGCTCGGGCGCGAATGAAACCTCGCAAATGGCTTGCAATCGGAAGACCACCATTGCGGACACGGCAAGCTTATTCCGGACGACCATAAAAACCAATACTAATACAAAGTTGATTAGTGGACCGTTTCTTTCCCACTTGAGCTTTGAAGATATGATGGAGCCAGATGACGATCCCAACGCAACAAACAAATGTCCATTCAAGACGACAAACATTACAGCAAAGTAGGTCCAAAGCAAGCAGCAACTAGAGCTTCATTGCCAATCCGACCGACTTGTACTTGCGTAACAAAGAGTTATAGTCAGTTTTTGCTTCTTGAACTTTTTTAGTGGTCGTAGTGATGATGTCCGCCCAAGTCGGGCAAAGCCATTGTCGTTGCTCCGACCACGATTCGAAGCCGAAGGATAAATTCACTCATGACGTTCAGCCTCTAATACGGATCTATTCACCTCTATGTAGGACTTATCGGCAGTCAGCAGCGCTTTCTTCTTGCCAAGATGACGGCTCCGTCAGGAAAATCGCACTACCGAAGCGGCAATGAGTTCTGCACCTTTTCCCTTGGAGATACACACACAACGAAGCTTTAACGCTTCAAGAGCAAAGGTCAATGCAATCCTGGTATAGAGTAATACGAGTAGCAAACTATATGTTCATGGGAAAACTTGCACGTTAGTTGCAGTGCGTGCAAGTTGCCATATCGAGCGTTTCGTGGACTTTTCCGCTGTTTTCCGGGCTTTTGTAGCCCGCTCAGTCTCTGCACCAAAATCCCCAAGCGTTTTCCGTTCAGCTGCCCCAGCCGCTAGCCACACTGGAGTATGCACTTGCTACTTGCTGCACTGCACTTGCTACTTTTGTGCTTGGTAGTTAGAGAACAAAAGAACATCGTCGCTCACTTTTGTTTTTTAGCCCAACGCCAGCAATCTTCACCCATTTTCGTCATTTCAAACGTTGGCCTTATTCAGTCCTCGACTCTCTCTCTCTACTCTTCTACTCGACGTTTATTTGGTCTTCATACCGCACTAGCAGCAACAGCTGCAGTGAAGAAGGACTTTTTTGCATTCCTATCACGCAAGTGTATGCACATCTCTTCAGACCGTGAGCAGCTCGATACGGGACTGCAGCCAGATAGTGCCGACCGAGGCAGCGAGCTCTACCGTCAGCGCCGTCTAAAGCGCAGCTATCACCTCATGAACAGCCAGGACGACGCTTTTATCTCCCCTTGTGGCGAACAGCAGCCGCAGCAGCAACAATTACTTTGCAAATACAAGTCCGGCAAGTGCTCCAATCCCCGTGCCACTAAGCGCAATGGACAGCTGCATACCCTATGCCACTTCCATCGGGACCGCCAGAACGAGCACCAGCGTAAAAGTGACCGCAAGCATCGCATGGTGAGTGTCGCTCGGCGTGCCAAGCTCGGCAGTATTGGCGTCGGCAGCGACAGCGCTCGCCGACATTGTCTTCATTCCATCACGTCATTGGAGGCAGCTTTCCCCAACGGATCCTCTGTCTTGCCATTAAATCGACTTGGGTACGACTCGAACGCATCAGACGCTTTGAGGAATGTGCAATATGCTGCAGGAAGTGTGCATAACGGTCAAGGAGGAGAAGGATTAGTGCCGCTACCCGCAGCAACGATGCGTTTACCGCCCATTAGCTTCCTCATGCCTGGCAAACTCGATGGCTATCGCGCAACTAGCACATCCGCGCTCACCTTGTCACCTAGTGGCTTTATTACCGATCGTGTCAATACAGGCAAGACAGCATGATCAAGTGAGACTTATCGTATATGACACGTTACAAGCTACTGCTTTCGACTGACTACCCAACAAAGTTTGTGCACTTGACGATGGATTGCTTCAGCCTGGCATTATTTTCACCATTGAGCTGCTCCGTAGACGGAGACGGAGCTCCGTTGCATTTTTATTGCCGATGAAGAGACAAAGTGTACCATATCTTTTTCAAACAAACGTCTCGCCCAGCCCCCTACTGTTGCTGTTATTTAACTACTTGGCACTTTTCAATACATGCTCGGAGTTTTTTTGCACTATTTTTCTTCTTCTGCTACTGAAAATCTGCTTTAACGTTCTATTGAAATGCGTTTGAGCTTGTCAAATGTATACCATTGAAGTAAGTCACGTTATGACTCCATGATATCGTATGATCAAAAAGATTGTAGCGCCGTTTCAATCAAAAGTTATATGAAGTATAGAGATGCCTTTGTTCGTTTTGGAACGGTCCTCTCTGTCTGTTGATAGATGATTTCAAGGATCTAGAACCTCAAAGACAGTTGTTGTCCAGTATCAGTCGTCTGATTGTCACGCACAATGAAACTTTCTCAGCAACCTTGTCGTTGAGTAACAAGTGAATCTATCCACCTCAACGATATTCCTGCAATTATTGCATCAATGTGACGAGTAGCCTGATTTCAAAAGGGCAATATTTGCAAATGGTCAGGTCCCAGTTTCCAATGCCTACGACTTTTTGTGCCCAAAAGTGTGGAGTTTATGAGCTAGTTGCACTTGAGTTGCTCGTACGGTCTTACCCCAATTACTCGTGCAACGTTATTGCAACTTGACAGAGGGAGGATTTTTTCACGGACAAACAACGAAAAGTCGAGTGAGGCGGCCACGCAAGCAGAGAAGGAGCGAACAAGGCGACACTCATTTATTTCGATAAATATACGTGTCTCGACATACAGACGCCAACTCGCGTCATATTACAAGGAACGGACTCAGTAGCAGACGTCTTCTTAACAAGAAACAGTAGCAGCAGCAGGTAATACTATAAAGTTGCCACATGTATGTGCATGTACCTTGGCGCGCTCTATTCTCTTTTCGACCACGTTGCGCTCATCACCATGACGAAATGGGCAATTATTTGCTTTCTATATTGGGAAAAGCTTTTGGCTTTAGTGACCTCTAATCATTTCACGTTGCGTACACAATTGCGGAGTGAGAGTGATGGTCACTTGAATGCGCGCGAATGTTCGAAGAGAGAGAGGGGAGAGAACATCATTCTGCATTCCGCACTGAGATGGGTGCTAACTGAATATTAATCTTTGTATGGTCATATGCAACTATAGAAATCTCGTCTTGCACCACAGATCGATGCTGCAATGAGCGCCGACCAATCTCCGCGATATAACCAGCAGAATGATGAGAAAGGTATCCTGGTGACGTCGCCTACGTCGTATGCGCTACGTGAGTCTATTCGCCACTCTTCATCTTCTGCGGAGACGAGTACACCATCACTACGTGCGACACAGAGCACTGGTCGTTTACCGCGCTCTTCGTCACGCAGTAGCATTTTTACTCGACCGTCGCCATTGCCACCCCCACAATGCCCACCACAGATTTCTGCAGTCTTTACTGACGGCAGCACGCACGAATCACCTCGTCGTTTGTCAAACCCGAGCTTAGACACGACGAATGAGCAAAGTCTTGAAGGAAACGGTCACTTGGGCCATTCACTTGGCCCTAACTCGACGCCTCTCGGAGCGAATCAGCAGCTGCATAATACGATGACGTCCTATGGAACCTCAACTGGCAACAGCTTTAATCCTGCTGCCTCATCTGGGTATGGAGGTGGTACTGATTTTAGTCAGACAGTGTCAGTAAATAGCCGTCGTTCTGTCTCAAGACGCAGTCTCTTTAGCCGCGAGACGTTCATGCTGACGCGCGGGGAAAAGGATTCGCGAATGACAGTCCCAGAGGGAACTCCTACTGAGATTAAATGTGAAGGGTATCTTACGAAGCGAGGACATTTGTTTACAAATTGGAAAACACGCTACTTTACTCTACGCGGTAACGTGCTGGAGTATTATTCGAGTGAAGAAAAAGGCAAAAAATACGGGGCTGTAACGGTTGAGAAGGTAGCTACGTGGTCGGGTGAAGCACACGGATTTATGTTTTATACTACAAAGCAAATTCCCTACTACGTATACGCATCGTCCGAATCGGAGCGCTCGAGATGGTTACGTGCGTTGAAAGATTTTATGGTAGAGACTGAGGAAGTGAGCTGTGAAGGATACTTGACAAAGCGCGGTCACCTCGTCCCAAGCCAGCGGATGGCGTACTATGTGTTGAACGGCACATCGCTGCGCCATTATGCGGATCAACAGGCGTATCGTGACAATCAGTCAGCGATGGCAGAAGTAGAAATACGGTCGGTCTCATCATGGGACGGTGAGCCAAATGGTCTTATGTTCATGACAGGCACGGGTAATGTATTTTACGTAATTGCAGACACTCTTGGTGAACAGCAGAAATGGCTGGCGACAGTAAAGAAGTCGACAGCTAGCATTCCCGAGCCGGTATCATGTGCCGGATATTTGACAAAACAGGGCCACAAGCGCAAAAGCTGGAAGAAGCGCTATTTTATACTCCGTGGCAATTCGATCTCGTACTACTCTGATTATGACATGGCAAACAACGCGAAAGGCAAACCCTTAGCTGAAGTGCTGGTTGAAGACGTGCAAAAGTGGGATGGTGAACCGTTTGGCTTCATGTTCATGACCAATGAGCAGGTGCCATACTATGTGTATGCCGATAACGATCGTGAGCGTAACAAGTGGATGAACGCTTTGAACAAGCTGAACATTGTAGAGGAGGAGCCCGAAATTGAGAAGAAACGGTGCCCGAATTGTAATGCAGTTCTTACTGGCTCTCGCTTCTGCGGAGCATGTGGCTTCAACTTGCGTGGAACCACCCAGGGCGAGCGTTCTACACGTGCACAGTCAATTAATGGCGAAGGGGATGATGACATTGATGGGCGCGACGACATAGAGGACGAAATGACACCGTTCGATGAACTTGAAGCGCTATCTGAGGGTGCCAGGACATTGCTGCTTGCTGTGATGCAGACGCCGGACGGTGTTGACATTGGTGAAAGGGAGAGCGCATACCCCAAACGCATGACGAGAGGTTCTTCGCAGCAAGCGCTGGCGCAGCCTGACGACAATAATACTTTATCTAAGTTTGATCAGGATATTGCGGACGCTCTCGTCGAAGTGCAAGCCGACAAGAAACCGTCGTTAGCGTACGTGGACTCCGACAACGATGATGCCAAGGTTGCTTTGGACGACGCAAAATTGACACCTCCTTCACCGGTGCGACGACCAACCGAAGAGTCCAGCACTGATGCGGGGCCTTTGAACTTGTCACCGCATAGCTCTAGAGAAGCGTTATCACCAGTGACAGCTCCGCCACCGCCGCTAATAGCTAAAAGAGAAACGCTGAAGCCTAATTTTGGCATTGTAGAACCCGAGCCTAAAAGGAACAGTTTCACCTCATTTAGTGACTCTGAAGAAGAGTCTAAGGCGGAACCAAAGCCTACTCCCGTGCCTGTTCGCACATCATCACGATCTTCAGCAGGCTTGCTCATGGCTGGTATGGGTCGCCGTAAAACAACTGCAATGTTAGCAATGGAGTCGAGTAGTGATGAGAGCGATGATGATACAGAGCTACCGACAAAGCCGCCCTCCGGCGCGTGTAATAAGGATGAGAACAAGTTAAATAACTCTGATAAGGAAGAGGACAGGACAACTATTGACGCAACCGAGAGGCACGAGCGTAAGAGTTCTGCCGACTCGTTGGAGCTGGACACTCGTGGTATTTCCGCCTTCGACGAACCCGAAGAGCTACCAAAGCTCAAACATTCTGCGAATCCGTCGGTCCGGATGAGTGAACGCACTGACAAAAAAGATATTTACAATTTCATGGAGAGAGAACTGAATTTCACGCCTCAGTTTGTGCCATCGGCTGAGTCTCCTGTGCGTTGCCGGTTCTACAGCTCGATGGCGTACGCAACAGCAAAGAAGGTGATTTTGTTCCTGTCCGATTCAGGTCCTCTTGGCCTTTGGAAGCAGGATCCGGAGAACGCAAAGCTGACGATTGATCACAAGTGGTCGATGACGCCATACTTCAGCCGTGCTCAAGAAGACGGCTTTGGAATTGTAGTGTGCAACCCGTTTTCCAATACGGCTGTTGTGTATGAGGCTGGAGGTTTTGAGCGCGAGGTTCCTATTCCAAACTCTTCCTCACCTAAGGAACATGTTCTTTTTGTGTGGGATCAATTTATTACGAAGTGCAAGGGCCAAGTGTCAATAATTGCGTATGCACGCGGTGGTGCGCTTGTGAAGTCTATTCTGAAGACGTACGAGCTGAGCGCACGTGAAAAGATCCACCGCATTGCGTTGATTGAGTCAAAGCACGAAATCGATCACAGTGAATCCCCTGGCATTTTAGAACTTCTTGGTCGCAGATCAATCAACTGGGAGGCGTCTTACGAGCCGCTTGGTGCTCAGATCGTGGATTCGCAAGCGCGCGTGAACTGTGTGTGTCTGTCCTTGGGCTTCATGCCATCACAAGAAGCGGATAACACGCCGAAGACGCTAGAGAAGGCTGAGGATCCTGCATTTGCGTTTATTGGCGCCAATCCGAACCAAGCTGGCATGACTGCTGTTGTCAAGCATGTTCGGTCGGAATTGAGAAGGCTAAAGACAGCTTCGAAGCCTGTCGGTCGTACGCGGAGGCAGTCTAACATAATCGTGATTGGAGAAACTGATGGTGATGAGTCAAGCGATGTGTCTGGTGGTGCTGACGAAGGCAAGAATGGAAACAAAACTAATGGTAATGGCGTTGATAATGACAGCAAGATTAAGGCCACGTACTATCTTCCGAAACCAGTGCCAAAACCCAAGCGTAATGCCGCCTCTAGCGGCATAAGTGGTGATAAGCAGCAGCGGCAGATTTCTGACAAGGACTTTGAGCTGATGAAAGTTGTTGGTCAGGGGGGTTTGGCAAGGTCTTTTTGTGCCGTAAAGTCACACCACCGCGGCAAGGCGAGCACTACGCTATGAAAGTGTTGAAGAAGCAACAAGTTGTATCGTCGGGTCTCGTCAACACGACAATGGCTGAACGTAAGATCCTGACGGATATTTCACATCCGTTTGTTGTGAAGCTTCACTACGCTTTCCAAAGTGAATCAAAGCTGTACCTTGTGATGGATTATCTTAGCGGTGGATCTCTGGCAACGCATCTACGTCGCCGTCGTAAATTTCCGGAGGAGTGGGCTCGCTTCTACGCTGCCGAGGTTGCCGCTGCCATTGCACACCTTCACAGCGCTAACATTATTTACCGTGACGCAAAGCTAGAGAATGTGTTAATGGACCACGACGGCCATGTGCGTATCACCGACTTTGGCCTGTCTAAGGTTGGCGTATCCGGCTTGAAGGGTGCAACGACGTTTTGTGGCACAGCTGCATATATTGCGCCTGAGCTGTTGAAGGGCAGGACCTATGGCAAGGCTGCTGACTGGTGGTCGTTCGGCATTCTGTTGTATGAAATGATAGGTGGAAAACCACCTTACTACCATCGGAACCGTGACATAATGTTTCAAACTATTCTAAAGCAGGACTGGGTCACTTTCTCGCCCAGCTTCTCGGACGCTGCGATTTCGCTCATCAATGGGGTAGGTTTTTCCGTGCTGCTTATGTAATCATAACTTATCGCTAACGCATCATTTTGTTATTACTCCGATGATTACAGCTGCTAACGCGCGACCCGATGATGCGTCTTGGTAGTGGTCCGCGTGGTGCTGACGAAGTGCTGACGCACCCATTTTTCGATAGCATTGACTGGCCGGAGCTGCTAGATCGCAAGATGCAGCCACCGTTTAACCCGGGTGTGGGCAAGATGGACACACATTACGCGCCACGCAACATGAACGATATTACCGCACGTGATCGGGAACCAAGTGTCATGATGGCAAAGACCGACCGTCCAAATGATTTCGACGGGTTTAGCTTTGTTGGTCGGCCTTCATCTTTGTCAAATGTGTGATAAGTCAAGATCTGTGAAACACGATACGCTTGCTAGCTACCGCGGAGCTACGGGATCTGAGGAACGGATTATGACATTGCGTGATAAGCTTGCTTGTAATAGCAAAAGGAAATTAAAAGGGATGATGGATTAATGGGTCGATAAAGTTGCTACGGCCTCTTAGAACGCAGGCTGGAGGAAGAAGTGAACATGTTAAAATGGAGTTGCGCATGGTGAGGTCGGTTCTATATGGTCATTCTTCTTATCTTGTAGTCTTTGGTTAAGATGCACTTTGTCACAAACAAGGTGCGAACTTGACAACACATTTACGTCGCAATCTTCCTGCACATTGGACTTACTTGACATTTGCTGAGCATATCGATGCTGGCTTACCATGCATGATATGTACAAACGCTATTGCTGTTCGAAACGCATTCAAACACACCCACGAACTTTTCAACGGACGGTAGTTGACATCAATTCCAAGCAGCAAGACTGTCATCTGATACCACGCCAGACATTGGTTTGAATCTAGATGAGCGAGTGGATACGATATCTTACGGATGAATCTATGGTACTTCCTGGTCTGTAATGACAAACACTTGACAAAAAAAGATAGCTTAAGTGGAGAACATGCTGTAGAAAGTCGATCTACCAGGCGAATGACGTCAGTTGGATTGATTCTGATAGAAACATTGATCGTGGCGTCCTTGGCCGACAGCAACCTTCGGATTTTCACAGCTTCGTGAATTTCATGAGAACCAGAACGTTATGCTCGCTGGAGAAATTGTATTGCTCCCCCTTACACATTTAGTCTACGCTCTTGCGATTTTGCATGCTCCCGACCTCACCGTAATATGTGTAAGAACCTACGTACAAGATCTGAGAAGCAGCCAGAATAAAGGCTTTCAGCACGACAAGGGTCGGCATAGACGCATCAAATCGGGAAAATAACAACTGCAGACCGACTGTTCATTCGATACAGCTGAGATAATAACGCAAATGGAAGACTTGTGAGTTGGTGTGGCTAATGAAGATACACGAAGCACGCGGGGATACTTGTTTGGCGCAGTAGTACTCGGTGCAGCATACCCACTGCTAGATGGTATACCAGTCGCTACACGCCTTTATAGCTGATTTCTCCGATCCATGCAGCATGTTATTCGGCCACTGTCTTTGCGAGGGCCAGAATCGTAAAGCGCATTTCGCCCTCGTCTCGAGCCATGAATTTCTTGATGACTCGGCATGCATCCTAGAAAGATCAAACGAACGACAGATCAGACAAACTTGCATTGAAAAAGAGGTGCCAACAAAAATGCACTGGAATACGTACTTGCAGAATAGTGTCCGGACTGGACGGTCCGTGGTTGATGGGACGCTTCTTTCGGCCGTCGAGTTCGTACAAGTTGCCATCTACACAGCTACAAATACAACCGTCTTTGATCATTTTTGGCAAAATAACGAGTGAAAAAAACGTTATCTCGTACTGACCTGAAGCAGATGAAGTGCGTGTTGATAGGGTCATCCACGCTTTCCATTTGCTGCATGGAAGACAAAAACACTGAGACCATCGCCCATACTGAACATACCACTGCAAGCTTACCTCCGACTGACCACCTTCCGCCGCGCTGCCGTGGGTTTGCTCCAGCTGCATCAACAAAACTCAGCAAAATGTAATCCAATCGGCAAGAGCTATACTACAGCTTCAAATCGACCCCGTCTCTCTACCTCATTGTCTTTCTCAAGGTATTGCGCAATCTCTTCCGGTGTCTTAGTCTTCGTCTCGTTAAAGAACTTGTCCAAGTAACTTTCAGGAGCTACAAACAAAGTTGTAACACATCAACACTTTCACGTTCTTTTTCTTACAATATCAATGAGTGCTAGAAGGCAATAATAACATACCAAGTTGAACAATGTGACGTATGTTGCCAATGGCATGTAAGATACCCACCGTACCACATGCATTACCTACAGTAAATGAATGATACAGACAAGTAAAATACAATTAGTAATTGAATTATTCATGTATCATGTTTTTATTTATCATCAAGTTTCCATACCAACGGTCTGACGCATATAGTAAACGTTTGGAGAGACCATTTGTCCATCTTGTTCAATTCTGAACGCTTCTTGCTTGTCTGCTTCTTCCGTCTATAGTCATAAGAACACAATATCACAATAACATATATTGCAATATTACAATAACAGATATTGCATTATTACAATAACATTTTTGTGTAGATATCTTCATGTTTATGGGTATTAAATGTTATAGTAACAGTCTTACGTGAGGTTTAATAGGAAAAAGCATCATGATCGCGACCACGGGTCTCGGCACAAGTGCTAGCGCCCACTCCTCAGTGCTTAATACATCACAAAACCGAAATTGACTCGTGGGGAAACCCATCTTTTCAATGTATGTGTTCATAACCTCTGGATTCGACTCGAGCGGAAACCAGCGCTTGGGTTTGCTCAAATCGATGCTCATAGTTGAGATAGAAGGTAAAATTTCGATAACCGTGACATTGACGTGATATTCATTGGCCAATACAAAGGTGAGCATATTATGGCTACATTTCTAGCAACTACAAAGTGGGAGGTATGGGACGGTATCAACAATACAACTTGGCCTTAATTCGCATGATGTGCCTTTAACACTGTTTAAAAAGAGTAGATGTAGCATTGTGAGTGACATACTGGTGCTTTAGTATTAGGTTGGTATCCTTGAATATACGTCGTCGTCTTTTGGCATCGAAAGATCATTGGGAGAACCATCATGGTGGATAGTAAATAAACAACAGTGTTGATGGCGATGTTATGAATGAGACCGAGTGACATGGATAAACATTCGGCACAAGTTTGAGCTTATGGAATAACTCGAGGATGACGACCATCGATCTACATGTTGACGTTGATGGTGAAGGATCGGGTGTTGAGTGCAAGTAGTAATAAGGTAGTGAGCGAGTGTTCTATTGCCCGTTTGAATGAACACTCGATTGTGGTGGTATATTTCTTGGTGAGGGCATTATCTGTCAAGCGCTTGGATTAGCGAGTCCCGCGTGACATGCTCCAAATCAACTCTTATTGACAAGAACGTTTGTTCTACAGCGCATCAGATCAGAAGGTCATCACGTTTTGTAGGCGTATTTATATTGTTACGGAGTGATTTGATGAGGAGAGAAATAATCTGTTGAACTAATATACATCTCCGAAAAGAGTCTTTTGTTAAGTGGTGTCAATGTTCTCTTTACTTTGCTCACTTATCAATACACACATCTACTCTTGTCTTTGTAAGACATTCTGCAACGGCACTAGCGCTGAAATCAGCGTAGTTTGTCATATCAATTGCTGTAAAAGTAGATGCCAAGCACAGCATAAACACAGGCGGAAAGCAAACGCTGTGGGTGAGAAGGAACAATGGGTCCCTCATCACAAAAAGACGATGGCACGGTTCCTGTGCATTGACAGCCTCGCTTAAAAACCTCATCTCGCTATCCTAAAGCTAAATCGGTATGTCGATCGGAAGCTGCTGTTTCTACGCTACTAACCTGATCGAGCTTCTTTCATGGTGAAGACGACATCTTCGGTATTTGTGTAGGCTAGAACCTATTTGTTGCGTACTTCATTTGACATGGTGTCACATGTACATCGTCTTCTTGGTGACGTATTAACCAACATACACATCTTCTAATCTCAAGACATTTTACACCTGTCAATCATGCTAAGTGCATACCACAATCGCAAAAGATGCAGCTAATAATATCGTCCGACAGAAGATCCCGCTCCATGTCGTCAAACGTTGCAATATTCCGCACAAACACAGCTCGTGCTGTCTCAATCTTATCCTTTTGCATCAAAGAGTTGCATGATGATGTTACGTTAGAAAGAGCACTAACGTCTTTTCTTATCGAATCAACTACGACGATACAAAGCATAACTGCTACGGTCGTCAGTCAGTTGGACTGATGAATCAATTAGTTACAAAGTAGTTGTATCTAAGGCATCGTCAATAGCCGCATCAACGCGTACATGCCCTCAATTATCAATTCGTGCTTCTCGTGCACAACCTTGCGCATCAGTTTGAGCGTAGGCGTCAGCTCTGTTGCCGAGAACGAAATGTTGTGGTCTGCGCACCTAACGTGGCGCGGGCGTTGGCACGTTTCAAGCCAGCATCCAG
Source organism: Peronospora belbahrii (assembly GCA_920618645.1). Classification (NCBI taxonomy): domain Eukaryota; phylum Oomycota; class Peronosporomycetes; order Peronosporales; family Peronosporaceae; genus Peronospora; species Peronospora belbahrii. The sequence continues at coordinate 62,652 of CAKKTJ010000116.1, read as the reverse complement.
ATACGCCTTTATCTTCTCGTCAGCGTGCGCGTCCTAGACCGTCGTAGCCGGGCTGTCGATTACTTCTATAATGCTAATCGCCTTGTCATCTAGCGTATCCGTCGGATTTTCTTACTTGTCTTACCGTCACACGCAGCGTAACCACCGCAGCCAGGACTTTGCGACGGCCGCCGACTACTATCACGATCGACAGCAGCGGTAACTCCCCCTTGACCGTGTCCTTAATTACAGGCGGAACATTCAAACCACCAACAGTAGTAATAAGCTCCTTATTGATACGATCTGTAATCATTATGAATCAGTCCTTGTCGATCTCCCACAATCACCCGAGTGTAGCCCAGCCGTCATCGTCAAAACTTTCATTTCGTCTGCTGTTCACCTTCAGGTAGCCTATCGTGATGTTGCGACCGCTGAAGCTAAAGTCGTCCGTGCCTGGCGCCACCTTGGTCTCCACGCCGTCAATAGTAATGCCGCACGTGCCAATCTTCCACTTGCTCTGCATGCTGTGCGTCTGCAGACCGCTTGCTTCGTTCTGACCACAAAAACTCATATATAGGTACAAAACAACCGAAGTACTCCATACTTTCGAGGCTGATAGGTGCAGCATTGCTAAAGCTAGCAACGTATTGGTCCAAGCCAAAACACTCCTTCACACGCATGAGCACAACAGCATTGCTGATGCCGAAACCACATGGAGAACCTCCCTAGTTGCCGTACTGAGCAAGCATCATCTCTTGTGTAGCGTTGTTCTTCGCCCATCCCACCATGCGCTTCTTGATACCCGTCGTCTGGGCCGTAATCGACCACAACTTCTCGGCATTTTTGCCACACCGAGAAGGACGGTGCTGCACTTTGCCTTTCAGCGTAGCACCCAGTGATTTCGTAAGGGCGTTTGACTGTGCACAATACACCTCAGACGGGCAGCCAGATAACAATCAACTGGGTAGCAACGAGAGTAGCTGACGAGGCAGTTTTGGTTGTCTATCTTGAGGTTGAAGTTGAGCCCACCACGCCAATGCGTCCCAACGACAATGCAACGATTGTCCATCCGATGCAAGCAAAGATTTTTTCATGACAAGGTGTCAGAGAAATTGCTTTCTATGGACGGTACTTTTCTGTCCCTTATCCAAATCTGCAAATCCTAGCTCAGAAACGCACTTACGCCTACATGCTAATTTAGTCGGCTCAACCATGTGGTTGTTGGACGTCTGTAGTCTTTGACAAAGTCCAGCTGGGATAAGAGAAAGAGGCAGACATACATATTGTACGTTGTTAAGGATTGCAAGTTGTCTGGTAAATCCTAAGCCTGGTTAGCAACGCCGGTTCCTCGGTCGAGTCCGGTGCTTGTACAGGGCTAGTCACTGCGGTGACGGGCGTCCAGCTGGGACAAGTAAAGCGCGATCGGCTGATTCGTACTACAGCTTTTTTTGCCGATGGTAAACACGACCATGTAATCATGTGTAGCACAGATGCACTATGTGCAGAAGAAGTAGTCAGACTACTGTAGCATAGCTACGTATGCACTATGTGCAGAGAAAGATAAGCTCAGAGAGCTTCTACGTCTTAAGGTACTTAACCCTCCTAGGCTAGCTCGTAAGCTTGTGCCTATCGGTTACTGTAACCGTGTCTCAAAGGGACTAGTATCAATGATACGATTTCTCAGGAGGAATAGAAAGCTCAAGCAGTGATGCTTATAGAGCAGGTTTGCAACTGATTTGTATTTATGTTTATCTTCTAACACTAAATATAGAAGCGCCTATCCTATACTTAGTGCTAGTCACTATTACTGGCTCTTTAGCTGTTATTATTATGCAAACATGCATAGTCACTATACTTAAATAAGTATAGTGACCACGAGACTCTCTGCCACGATGTGACCCTTCGTACTTCAGGTACGGTCACATCACACCCCAAGGTACAGCCACACCCACATTGGTGTGGCAGGTGTGTATATAAAATACACACCTTCGTGTAACCCCGTTACATCATTGTGTATTTTTAAGTAAGCATGATTGATTACATGATAGTGTTTACTTTTTGGGGCTTCTTCAAGTGGTAGTGAGGGTAAAACAGCTGTACATGGAGCACGCCATCCGGGTTAAACCACACAGTTCATAGCTTCGTGATGCACTAAAGCGTTGGACGATGATTTTGAACTAGACAACCAGGTTTTCCCCAAGTTCTTACTCATTGATATGGTGACGAAGCGCATACCATTTTTTAGCAAACTCAAAGAGACATCGAGTTCACTTCGACACAAAGTGTGTTTGCCCGGGTATCGCCTTGAGAGGGCGGCATAATGTGCTTTCAGACCCGTTATAGCTACTGTGGCGTAGATAAAAAAGCTTCTAATAGAGACATTATTTATTGCTGAAATAGCTGCTCGTAGCAGGTTTTTGAACCCAGTGTCTTTTACTGATAAATGAGTAGCGAGAGTTGACAGGCTGCTTAGTTCGACGATACTATGCGGTTTTACAGTGATAGCTTCATTAAGCCGGCAATTTTGCAACCTTTGTGTTAGTAGGTATTTTTATTGCGGTGTGACCATATACGATGTTTGCACAGGAACATTTGCCATTACGTGCGAAAGGGCAAGGACATGAGTTGCAAAAAAGTTAGCTCACGCTACGATTTGACAAATCTCAACGCGACATTTATTCGTTTATAGCAGTGAAGTCTGTCATTCTACAATTTGATTTACAAAAGAGACTAGTATGACTCTTCCAGGTCTACATAACTTACCTCGACTCTATTGGATTGTTATTTTGACTGTACTGGTATATCCCAGTTTAGCAAAGACAGATCAGCTGTCAAAACTTTTTAAGTGATTATCATGATGATCAAGCAACGCAACATTTGGACACGAAGAACACGCGGCAACTGACTGAGAAAGTCAACAACTCGGAGAAGAAGAAAGAGGGATCGATTTCACTCTTCTTCCGAAAGCGGGCTCAAGTGTAAAGACGGCAAGGTCGGAATCGCCAGAGGCTTCAGCGAAGGTAAAACGTAGAATTGTTTCCGATTACAGCGCGGCCGAAAAAAAAGTCTTTATCTTGAATCCTGATCAGAGCGCCGCAGCCATGTCCTTCACAACTTTTGGATTATACAAAGTCGGTGCAGAAAAATTCATTGCAAGTGGCAAATTTCAAGAGTGGACAGAGGCGATGACTAACTTTTACGGTGGCGACAGCAAGTTGGCAGGAGCCGCGATGGTGGCATTTCTGACAAGTCGCTATAGCGATGAGGGGCTGCGGGACTTGCTGGTAAAAGCAAATACCCCAGAGTCGCTTATGTTACAAAAAGCGCAGGTAAGGCACTGGGCGATATCTCAAAGAGTCCAGAAGAAGTGGTTGGCTTGCTCAAAATCAATGATGCGAACGTTTTGGAAGACTCATTGATGCATAGCTGGGCGCTCTTTGTCAAGAAACGTAAGAAACTTGAGAATGCGTATGAGCTTCTAATCAGCGTATTGGAGAAGCGCTACACTATTCAAGAACTAGATATGACCACAAGTAATGCCTTGCTAAGGATTGAACATGGCAAAGGTTCGTTTTACTTTAAGGTAACTACTCATCTTTTCAAGTGGGTGCTGTATACGAGACACAATATGATAATCTGACACATCGGCGGACGAGTACCTTTGGGAAGCTCTTGTCCTGAAACGTTGGGCTGAGTACGCGGATGGAGTATGCTGGGAAGTTGCTGTCCGAAAACTGCAAGCTCATTGGTAGGTGCGAGACAAAGCAGACATTACCAAGAACTTGATGGGGAGATGTATAAGAAGAACGCACTCAATATGGTTAAGTATCTCAACTTATGCAAGAAAAGACAAGATTTTTAAACACGGGTTGTATGCTTTTAGTAGCTATTGAGTATTGAGCGAGACTATCACTGATACTTTTCCTTACCTTATTTTTGATGGATGTTGTGCAACTTCATTAATCACTACATCCAGCATGGCGTTGTTCTCTGCTTAAACTTAGTGAATAAAAAACTGTAGAAACTAGACCTACCAGGCAAATGACGTTCGTTGTACTGATCTGATAAAAGCATCAATTGTTGCGTCCTTGGCTGACAGCAACCTTGGGATTCCACTACTTTCATCAACTTCGTGAACTCAACGAAAACCAAAACGTTACGCGCACTGGAGAAATTGCATCCCTCACTTCAAAATCAATCTGCGCTCATGCCTTCTTTGGAACGCAACTACATGTCTAAAAAATAGGTACAAGAGATCTGAGACTTATGAAGCCGGCAGGTGTGGCAGCTGTTGCGTTCTCTCGATGAGGTCGCTGGCAAAGCTTAAGTAGAAGTTTGTCCTTGACATTGGTTTTATTGGAGCTGATGCCATGATATTCTGCTCCATCGCAAAAAATGACGATGCCATACATAATAGCATTTGTACAGCTAAGGTCTACCCACATGATTGCTGCTTATGCGTAAGTCATAGTCTGAAGTGTTGGACTTGAGGAGATATTGACCGCGTCTAGTACAAGCAGGTGACAAGTAAAGGCTCATGGAAAGATTGTTTCTTGAAGCTGCAAGGCGCAAACACTGTGATGTTGCAGCGGTCGTGTTGGTATTTACGTCTAAATGCTGTTGTTCTTCCCTGCGACCATGACTAATTTTTTCAAAGTGACGGCGCTGGATCGTCGTACTCGACTCGACAATGTGAACGCTTCGTAGAGAGCTTGCGGTGTCATGACATCCACCAACGCATACGAATCGTCAACGTGTAAGTAGTAGTGCACCAAATACTTGGAACCTCTCGAGGCACTTTGAACTCCATTTGAGTATCTATCTGGTTCATGGGTTAGTAACAAAACTGTTGCACACGTAGCACGATTGACGACAAATTTTTGTCCAAAAGCACTTGTAATCCCATTAACAACTTTTGCTTTCATCAAGCGATCCCTTGTCCACATCTACCTATCAGCAGTCTCAACATCTTAGCAATGACCACTTCCTCACAGCACGGCACGATTGGAAAAACTCTAATTGCAAACTTACCTAATAAAGTCTTTGACAAATGAATGTACGCACTTTTAGCAATAGCGTTGACGTTGCATAGCGCAAGAACCCGGACACTCCAGCGCAGCCTTTTGGGGTCCTTTCTGTATAGAATGGGTTCTGATGAAGTGATATTGACCGAGGTGCGAGTACAAGAACTGAAATGTAACGAGTCATATGCATGCATACTATGTCAATACCATTCTGTTATCCTGTAATGGTCTTGGTATCCCAGCATAAGGTAGCGATGCGGTTCACCCCAAAAAGCAAATTGGGCCTTCCACGATCTAACACTATCACTCGATTCGAAAGAAGTTGGGGAGGCACACTCAAGCTAGACTAAAAGCAGCTTTGTCTGAAATGTTATACAACATCCTTCGGTGATGAAATGCTGTGACCATATGCAGTGCAATTGAATCAAACGTAGAAGCTTGACCACTGGGCTACGCTCTTCTGACTGCGTTGGACGCTAGGGTCCCCAAAGATCGTGCTTGATATACGTCAAGTGTTGGATGATTTACTTCAGAATAGAGAGACAAGTACTAGCAAGCTTCAGTCGAGCTACATGTAATGGTCTTTCGCACAGAACAAATAGTTACAATTTCTATGATTGAACGGTGTAATGTTATCGCCGTCTTTCAAGTACAGCATCGCAATAATAATGTAGGAAGAAAGCCAAAGCTTGGACCACAGCTCGAGCATTGTGTTTCGTACAAGATAAAAGTAGCCTCGAACCATTGTGTTCCGCACAAGAAACAGTAGTCTTGGACCGTTCGTTTGAGTGTCATTTGTTACGCAAGTCTAGTCGTACACGATTGCAGTGCAGACTGCAATTATTACCTTTTCATCGACATCAACCGTGTCTGTTGAGCGCTTTTATGCCCTAGGAAGTCATGTCTTTGCCCAGCTTTTGTTCTTCTTTGTCAAAACTTGAGGCAAAAGATCAGCATAGGAGACTACGCATACCAACTCGAAAGAAAGCAGTATTAAAATATTGAGCTTGAAACTGGACCAACTGTGAACGACGCCGCTTGCATTAGTAATCACAAAAGGAGAGACCTTCTCTTTGGTCGATGCGGTCAAACTAGTAGCTACAATGTTTGCAGAGCTTTTTGGCAAGAGCTGACGAACGTCAGTCCATACGTATAGCGAATATAGCGTTTGCGACTTTTTGATGCTAGCTACTATCGTTATTGTCACGCTCTGTTGACGTTTGCAAGTGAGTGGTTACGAGTGTTGCTTGCTTCGTTCCCCAAAACCGCATCATGAATAAATTACGAAACGAACAACATAAAAAACAAGCAAGTAGTAGATCATGTTGATGATGTCCTGATATCATATGTCGATTTTCAACATGACAGGAAAGTAGCAGGAATAAATTACCAAACACACTGAACCGTTTCAGTGGAACTTGATGTTTGTATGGAACTCGCACGGCTATGTGCTGAACTAGGTTTTTAATTTTTGGAATGTCAACAGAATTATTGAAACTTCAGTAATATACTTTTGAAGGAAAAGTAACAACTACCACGTAAAAAGTAACAATTGGAATTGTAGCAAGAATGGAAAACCCACTGACACTTAACAATAGTAAAATCCTTCCAGATGAGCCAACGCATGGAATCAAGACAAGTAGAGGCTTTTGCGTTGATCCTGTATTGTTTCCAGCACCCAAGTTGTTTTATATACTAAAGGCAGTAGCTCCGTCATCCATGAGTGCCACGGATTCGTGTTATCCTAATTGTATGGACATTGGAGAAGATAAATTGCTACAAATAGAAGAAGAGACCACGAAACATACGAATGTCGATATGGAACTGAAAATAAACGAGGTAGATACGATACAGACGGTGGACTTGGAGGAATTGGGACTTGCTACGGCTTTGGTGGTCTCGGAAGAGCAGGAGAAGAGCATTGTAGTAGACTACGAAGACAGTGACGAAGACCATCATGTGGAATTACGAGAGAAGGAGGTCACGTGTGCTCTTAGCGCATGTGGAACACTGACAGATTCAACAGTAGCAGATACGGACTTAAGCAATGGACGTCTCGCACGTCGTCGTTCTCGCTGCGGCAGCATTGAAAGTGTCAGTTTGAGAGGGAAGAGCGTCATGTTTCAGCAGGAGACTACTACAGAATCATCTCTCAGTACGTCCGTCACAGATGGAAAAGAGAAGATTCGGTGCTCCAAGGTGCACAAGCTATGTATGTGTGAGGTAAAGCAGCACCGTTCACTTGAGTCGTGCTGGCTCGTGTCGAGCGGCCAGGTGTACGATGCGACGGGACTCGTTACAGCGCATCCAGGAGGCATTCGCTCGATCCTACGCAAAGCTGGCGGTCCAGACTGTGCTCGAGATATGCAGTTTCATACCAAAGCAGCTCGTAAGATGATGGAAAAGTGTTTTATCGGCAAGCTTGCGCAGTGCGGCGACGATGTGAACTGCACTGGTGACTCCAATTGCAGCATAATGTAGATCTGGACGTATGAAGTAAGTAACCAACTAGCAAAGAGACTGTAGCGCCTTCTTTCGTACAATTCAATGAACCCAGTAGTAGTTAGAGCATAAAAAACAAGAAGCCCTCAGCGATAGAGACAAACGACAGTAGTCTTGCTTTATTCAAGCGACACTCTCTGCACGACAAGTTACTAACCAGTTTTTCAAGAATCGTGTCCTTCCTGCATCTCGACAGCCTGCAATTTCTTAAAGCTCAGGTAAATTGCTTCATGAACTCAGTCGCGACGATACGGCCACGAGCATTGAGAGAGATCTTCATCTCGCTTATCTCCTTGTCAATGTCCTCCATAAAGGTAATGATAAAGTCAATGAGCTTGTGTTTGTACATATTTTCAAGATGCTGATGTACTACGAGGAAGCTCATGTCGTAGCCATCCACGGGTACTCGCCGCATGACAATAAACTGCTCAGCACGCTGCATGAGGAAGCGGTTGAACTTATGGCTCAGAATAGTCTCAATCTCATCAGCCTTTTTAATGCAAATGCTCACTCGCGTCGAGTTAATAGACGGTTCAATAAGGCATTTTTCCTGTTCATTGCGGCAAAGAAGCACTGGATTCAACACGAGCTCCTTGCTCATTCTATCCAATACACATAGCTCCAATCAATACCTCTCTATTACTAGAAACTACACCAATTGAGAACAAGAAAGACGTACTGCATTTCGACTTCCGGTTTGTTATGACGCTCCACTGTCTGCGACGGAAAGTTACGCAAACATAGCGCCGAGTCCAATGAGCTACGGATTGCATTAAGATATGGGGCGAGTGTATTTGCCTGTTTTAGTGGCAGTTAGTTCACAATGTTAGCGTGAAGTAAGGAAAAGGAAGAGGTCCGTACCATGTTTTTCGATAGGTTGAGTGTGCTTTCGTAGATGATCTGACTATGAGGGACAAGACGACTGCGTTTTTGGGACACAAACCACATGCCGGTATACATACAGGTAAAAAAATGAATCAAGATGTGCACAAAATTATGAAGCATTTCATTTGGGACACAAAAAAACAAAATATGATTCTTTTTTATTTACATTATCAGCAATTTGACTTTAATTTTTTTCTTGGTCAAATTGCTATAAAAACCCTTCAAATGTGATTGAAAATGACGCAGCTAAAATTGCTTTCGCGCTATGCGATCAAGTCTCAAAGGTTTGCACATTTGTATACTCAGACTTTGCTATACGCTTGTATACTACTTACACGCTTAATTTTTTTTAAATTTAGTCACTATTCTGCATCGTTATCTTTACCTCTTTTGAATGTCATTCATCAAGTCATGGCATTCCGCGGCATGTTGCTACAGCTAGTAGAGGCCAAAAGCGAGGCTTCTTTCCACGTCGTAGCACCTGATGCTGAGCTGATCGTACCACATCAGTCTTCTTTTACGTATGAGACATTTCTGACCAAGTGGAGACAGCAGAAACTTGTAATTGCTGACGCCGTTAGCCGCAAACTACTCCAAGTAACGCAATTAGCGACAGTGTCACTTCAACAGGAGGAAAACTCAGTATTATGGGGCGTAAGATCGTATGGTGAGCTTTCAGAGGGTTGTAGAGATAATGCGGAGCCTCTAATGAGTCATGTGGACGTCTTAAATGCTGTTGAGCAAACGCTGCCGGGCCACAAACTGGTGATGACTCAAAACGATGCATCGTTACAGGCGACGGCTGTAGCGTCTTTACTTTGCTATTGTTTTCACTTCCGCTCGAAATTTGAGTACGAATTGTTTGCGCAAACACTTGCAGCCTTTACGCGCATGCAGCAGTATGCGCTTTTACAAAGTTCCGTGTTGATAGAGATGGAGATTAGTCATGAACACAAGAAATGGAGCATGGAGAAGGATGTACGGGCAAAAGCTTTGGTAAGCAAATTTCAGCAAAAACTTGAGGTGGTAGAGACGAAGAAGGAAGAAAAAGAAGAGGAGGAAGAGAAGAAGAAGAAGAAATCGCTGGTGATGCAGCAACATACAACGGATAAGAATGAGGCGAATGTCGTGATTGCGACGCTGTCTGGTGAGATGTTTTGTGTCTTGTGTCGCATACAGAGGGAGCCTAATGCACCTGAGTATCCGAAACATCCGTTTGTGCTTAAGGTATGTGTGATACTAAATATCGCTGCGTGGAAAATGTTACGACTGGAGTGTTAACTTTGTCCTTGCTGAACAGGATGGCAAGGGTAAAGGAGTCCATATCTGCAAGGTGTGCTTGCAGCAAGTGTTGAAGCAGCGTTTATCAGTGCAGGCTAGCGCAAAAATGAGCGGTCAGGACAACATGTGTGGTCTATGCGCCCAGTCGTTTGAAAAGATGTCTGCTAAGTCCGTTAAAGCATGTGCACATGAAGTATGTCCGCGTGTGTATTGCATACCATGTATCGATAAGCTAATTGGTAAGGCACGGGTGCAGAAGGTGTTGCGGACCAAGAACTGGCTGTGCCCAAATTGCTCCATGGATAATGACAGTGCATCTGCTGATGAGAGGGCGAACTCAGTTGGATCGATGTCTGTGGAGATTGTTGAAGCAGCTTCAGCACCTAGACAGAAGAAGCGTAAGCGACGCAAGGAGATTGCGGGAAAGAGCGGAGCAGATGAAAAAGGGCCACTAGAACCTTCGCCTTTGATACCAGCTTGCTCAACGTCGGAGATGAAACTGATTGATTATGCCGCAACGTATTTCAAGTTCTTGCTGAAGCGTGAAAAAAAGGATATATTCAAGGAATCGGAGGACGTGTGTTTTTGCTGTAAAGATGGCGGAGGTTTGATTGAATGTGATTGGAAGGGAATGAATGGCACTTTCGAGCGCTGCCCCAAAGTGTACCATGAAGGTAAGCGAACAAACACAGTTACGTCCTGTCTTCTACTGACTTTTTCTTGTGATTGCGACAATAGACTGCTTAGGCTACAAAGTACCAGAGGGTAAGACGTGGGTATGCCCGCGCCATCGCTGCCAGGACTGCGGCATCATTGCTCAATACTCTTGCCGATTTTGCGTCACATCGTATTGCGAGGTATGCCAGTTGCAATGTTTCTTGCTTACGGTTAACATTGAAGTGCAAAACGTTTTGAGTACTGAATGTGTATGGTATCTATCAGGATCACTTGCCGAAAGATGTTAAAACACTTGGCCACGCGACAAAAGACATTCCTACTTCCACCTACGTGATGTGCCCCAGGTGCAACCAGCAAGCTAACGACGCTTTTGAGCAAAAGAAGGTAAGCTCAAGTCTCCACGCCAAGCTCTTCCGACGACGGCGCGCCAAACGTTATTAATGGTTAGTATTCCAAAGTAATACAGCATATGCGACGTGTCTTATCAACACGAGTTGTAATACAAAATTCTTGTTCGGAGCCGTCGTGACCAGCCCTTGTCAAGTGTCAAGACAAAATAAAGCTCGTGTTGGAATAGTCTTCTAGCAGTGGGTTGTACCTATACACATATTGCAGACAATATCCGTTTTGTTAGCAGTCGGCAGACGTGTTGTCCAAGTATTGCCCTGCATATATAGCACGGTATGTCATATAATCACGTACCGAGTGATCGTCTTGGTCTTTTGTAGATCAGCAAACTCCTTCAAAAATTCTGACGACTTGATGACGGAAACCTGTAGGCACAAGGTTGACAAAGGTCGTCAACTTCTGCGGTTCTGGCAAGTTATAGTCGTGTTGTCAATCTTACCTCATGAGGCTGACGCTGTAGCGTGGAGCAATACGCTTTTTTAAGTCGATTAAAGTCCGTGGCAAAGAAGATGTCAGCAATCCCGCCTTGCACCAGGTACGTGTCGTGATCCTTCGTCACATCTACAACAAAGAATCCATTAGCCTCGTTCGATATTGCAGTCATACTATATTTGCTGCAGTCTACTTTTGACTTTCGACGCAACAAGTGGTGCATTGCCAGCAAAAAGCGTCCCAGACGATGTCGCTGTGGGACTCAATTCATGTCTGATAGCCTTGATCGGTGACGTAGTATCCAGGTTTGGCGCCGGGAGCGAGTCAAAATCAGCAGCAATCAAATGGTGTTTTGGAAATACCGTGCGGAGGGTGTTAAGCAGCTGCATTGCACCCGTAGGAATAAACGACGAGTAAAGTACGGGATCATCGTTCTTCAGCATACGTCGTACTCGCTGTGCTAGACTAGTATTATACTTGTACGACACACGGAGTGGCAAATCACAGCCAAAGTGACGAAGTGTCTGATGAATCAACATGTCCTCCAACGGTCGCATGGCTTCATATAGCACTGGACCTTCTGTCGTCGACTTGTCTTCATAATTCTGTATCTTGACAACAGTCTCGTACCATTTGCCATTCTGTAGTGTCACTTTATCATGTGGTAAATTATCCAGCACCTCTAGCGCTAAAACAAAGCATGGCGTGTTTATTTTTGTCTTGTATGTATCTGCAAAGGTCAAGAAATCCTGATGAAGGACTGTACATTGCTGTGGATGTACAGCAGCTACTCGTTTCTTCTGTCTTTCAGCCATAACAGGACTAATTTCAATCAAAGTATACTTGGTCTTTGCATACACATGAGGTACGGTATCCTTTAAATAATTGAGAATATAAAGTGCATTTGATCCAGATCCACCACCAATTTCATAAATTACAAGCTCTTTCGCAAGAGACCAACAAGCTGAAGAATCCAGAATGTAACGTGCTACTGCGTGTGAATAATACGGTGCAAAGATCTCGACAGGTGTGAGCCAAGCTTCAGCATGTTCTTTATATAATACATCTATCCTATGACGATATTCTCCAGCACCCCATAGATTATTGAAATTAATCTTTTCAAGAGGTGCATGTAATACTTTACGCTCGTAAGTGGTAAAATAACCATTTTCCTTGGCATATAACGATCTAGCGATAAAGTTACGTGTTAAGAGCGTATTGTCTGTATCATGAGATTCAATTGATGGTATAGATGATGATGTATGTCGACGTGTCAATACGTTTGGTAAGACTGGTAACGTATGATGACGTCGAGTACGAGCGACAAGTCGTTGGCTAGTGCTTATCATTATGATGAAAAAAAAACGAATAGAGCATAAATTACCATGTCACGAAGAAAGAATGTAATTTATTATTGCGACTCATTTTATAGACTATTTTTTATCCTCTTTTTTATAGTCTTCGTACCCATATTTTATCTACCAGGTTGTATCGCACTACTACTTTTGAACAAAAGAATTATCGCGAGGAAGCATGTCAAAAGCATGTACATTAGAAAATGGGGTCTTGAATCTTGCAGTCCTTCGTGAAGATTCTCGACGTGAACTGTTTTCCATACTAGACTCTATTGGAAAAGATATATGTTTTGTATTAGATCCAGATTTGAATGGACCGTTAAATCATGTACTTGTTGATGGCACAGCAGTCCTGAAAGATCATGGGGTGAAAGATTTTCATGCATTTGGTAAAACCGTTAAAACAAATTGTGAATTTGTTCTATTTCTAGTTCGACCATCTGTACGTGCTGTACGTTATGTCGCGAAATACATTCGTGATCTAGGAATGGAGAAATCCGTGTCAAAGAAACGTTTTTATCTGTATTACGTCAGTCGCCGGACACTTGTATGTGACGAAGTATTGAAGAAAGAAGGTGTTTTTGGAAGTGTGAGTATCGGTGAATATAAACTCGACTTGATTCCATTTGATGACGATGTCTTGACACTTGAGCTTGACTCGTGTTTTCGAGAGTTTTATGTGGATGGAGATAAGACGAATCTTCATACTATTGCAGCCTCACTTATTAAACTTCAGACCGTGTTTGGGATGATTCCACATATTAAATACAAAGGTACAATGGCCAAAGTTATTTATCAAATGATGGCACATTTTCGTCGCGAACAAGAGGTGGCAGGGAACCCCATTGGTGTACTGGATCCCGAGATTGATACACTTGTCTTAATTGACCGCAATGTGGATCTAGTCACACCCATGTGCAGCCCCATGACGTACGAAGGACTGTTGGATGAGATTTTGGGTATTACACATGGATTTGTGACGATCGACGCCGAGCTTATTGCAGATGACGACGGACCCAACTCGGGGAATACCAATCGACCTGCCCAAGTGTCAGTGCCGCTCAACTCGAATGACAAATTGTACGCAGATGTGCGCGACTACCACGTCGAGCGGCTTGGAATGAACTTGCAGCAGCAGGCGCGAGAGATTCGCGAGCGCTACGACGAATTCCGCAAGAATCGGGACGCCTCGATCAGCGAGATTCGAGAGTTTGTCAAGCGTATTCCAGGCCTCAAGCAGAATTACCAATCGCTGCAACAACATATTAACCTGGCTGAACTAATCAAGAAGACCACGGATTCGAAAAGATTTCGTGATCTCAAGGACGCCGAGAACCTAGTTCTCACTGGTGAGACGATTTTCGAGCAGCTCGAAGAGCGTATCGGCTTTCAGGAACCGCTGCTTGGCATTTTGCGTCAGTTTTGCCTGCAATCGGTGGCTGCAGGCGGAGTCAAGACAAAAAACTATGCGCATCTCAGTCGAGAGCTTGTGCAGACGTATGGCTTTGAGATGATGCTGGCATTAAGTAATTTGGAAAAGGCTGGGCTACTTTGTAAGCGCGACACCCTTTGGAACGACGCTAGCGGCTTTGGTCTTGCTCGTAAATCCTTTCGTCTGCTGAACGAGGACGTGGACCCTCGCAACCCACGTGATTGTGCTTATGTCAGTCGTAGCCACGCTGCTGGTTATGCTCCGCTGTCGGTACGTATTGTAGAAAGTGCAATTAAACCCCGTGGTTGGAGCGCTGTGCAGGAAGGCTTGCGTCAGCTTCCAGGGGCCTCGGGAGAGATCTCACAGACGGCTAGTAAACGTTCAGGCGACGATCCTGCAGCTTCTGCTGCCACTTCTAAGCTGGACAATTTTGGCACTGAGGAGCGCAAAGTGTTGCTTGTGTACTACCTTGGTGGTGTAACCTTTATGGAGATTGCAGCTCTGCGTCATGTGTCCCGTCAGCCTGACTGTAAGTTGTCTGCGATACAAAGTCACCATGCGTTAATCTTTCTAGGTATGACCAAATGCTTACATTTGTTTTTTATGTATGACAAGGCCCATATGACATTATTGTGGCAACGACAAAGATCATCAATGGCGACACGCTGCTCAAGTCGTGTTTTGACAAGGAGGTGCTGCGCTTTCTAAAGCTCTAAGAACGGTCGTGATTGAGTCTTCCATGTCCAACAAGACGATAGGAAACGGCAAGTGATTCGAGGAAGGCGAAGACGATTGTAATGCGTGGAAAACATGGTGTCAAATGTGCTCTGCTTTGACCTCAAGATCGTGTCATAGCTATACAATGAAGTTGTTCCCTGGATGCTGGAAGTGCAATCGCCAGCAATATCATTGGATCCCAAGAATTGTAGCAGTAGACCCTTTCGTCGATAGCTTCAATCTCTATTTGTAAAAGTTTACTGGAAACTTAAGCGCGGCAGCATCACATAGTCTTAGGAAAAACAACCAATAGCAAGCGAGAGTGATGACTAAGATGTTCACACCAAACGTGCCACATCAAACGATACTGCCTGTCTCGTCTGACGTTGCCTCCGAATGTTATTGATCGAGCAACTTTATTTATTCAACGTGTGGCTATCGAAAGAATCAGTAAATGTCCACCGAGCTTTGTATCTTGTGCAGCGTCATACCAGGACGGACCTTGTACTGTTGAAGTCACCTGCCCAGCGGAGTTCTGCGAATTCTTTTCTTCGCAGAACCTTATCAAAGAACTAACCTTTGCTTCGGAGCATGCGCGACTTGCATGTACTTGGTCTCGATCATAGCGTGCTCAGATCGTGTGTTCTTTCAATCTTACCGCTACACTTACCAATTTTTCTTTTTCTCATACTGGGTTGTAAGAAACGATGCGGCATTGCAACTCATCACTGGATCTTGACTGTCTTGAGACCGGTTTCTTGTAGGAGGTGACGACGTTTTATCTCTTCGGTAGAAAGTAGGGTATTTCGCGTGATAAAATCGTCGCCATAATGTCGATCGAGATTCATAGAAGCTCTGATACGCTTAGAGTCGGTTGAAACTGTTTTATGATTATAGTACCCAACTCATCTCTGCTCTCCCAGCTTTCAAGACTTCAACATACGCGGCAAATTCAAAAACAGGCGCAAAAATGACAAGCAATGTTGTGTCCATTCAACATATACAGATGTCAATTGAGTGAAATCTTCGACAAAATCCTCTTACTTCAACAAGAATTTTTAGATGGACAACGAGGTTTGCAAGAGCTTCTAGTAGACGGCCCCTGCGTGCAGTGGCACTGCTGGTATAGAATGCCGCTTGCTCTGAGCCAGAAGCTGATTTATAAAGTATAGGCCATAGCTTGCAAAAGGTGCAACGACTGCGCTGGATGTAGAAAAGACAAACAGGTCATACATATCCTTATACTATATGTATACGGTTTTGTCTATGCTATGCAAATAGTTTGTCAGTCATGGCTGTGACTCTTAATTCAATATCTCTAATTTGTATTTAACTTTTCTTTGTACACATGAAGTTTCGAATCATATGAACTTAACATGGTGTTCAATTCAACCTCCTTCTTTTCTAGCCAAATATCTTAGTCTTATCCTCAATGATATAAGCTACGAGTCTGGATTGCATCTGACTTCCTTATCTTTTTCGTGTGAGTAGTCACTTTTTTGTGATGCTTGAACTTGAGGGAGTTCCTTATTCTTTTTCTCCCAATAGAAAGTCAAGTACTGCCGCGAGTCATTTCGGGAGGGATGACTTACCACTACGTATTCGATTGATGATGACGAGCTCCATTTGCCTACGTAATAAGGTCTCACTTGGTTCATTTTGGAATTTCCCATCAACTGCTCAAGACGCAATAATATTGATTCGTAAAGTATCTCAAAGGTATGTCTCGTTTGGCTGGTGTTGAAGTTGGTGGTACGACGTGGGTAGCGGCCATTGCAAAGGATCATCCAGAAAATATTTTGGAGAAATTTGAGGTTGATACGACAACGCCTAATGAAACAATGGATGCTATCATTAACTGGCTCAAGGAACGTAAATTTGACTCACTCGGTATTGCATCATTTGGCCCAGTGGACTTGAATAAAAAGTCACCTACATATGGTTACATTACAAGTACACCCAAGCCCAATTGGGGAGATACGGATGTTGTAGGTGTGTTTAAACGTGCATTTCCTGATGTACCCATTGGATTCGAAACGGACGTGAATGCACCGGCGCTATATGAAGTGGCATACGGTGGCCACGGTGATATCACTAGTGCCGTGTACATCACGGTGGGCACGGGTGTCGGTGTCGGTGTGTGCACAAACGGTAATGCCATTCACGGCTTTATGCATCCAGAGGGTGGTCATATTATGGTCCCACCTGCTCCACAGGACATTAAGACAAACTTTAAGGGTGTTTGCCCATTCCATGGTAATTGTGTTGAAGGGATGGTGGCAGCAGGTTCAATCGCTGCACGAACGGGTGTAGATCGTCGTGATCTAGCCACAATCACAGACGATGATCCGGTATGGGATACGATCGCACACTATCTCGCCAATTTGTGCGTTAATGTGACATTCCTCACATCTCCTGACGTGATTGTAATTGGTGGTGGCATTGCTCGTCGAGAAAAGCTATTTGATTTAATCCGTGAAAAGTTCGTAGCGCGTGTTAATAAATACGGTCAGCAACCACCTGTGGAGAAATATATCCGTGCATCGTTTCACCCAGCCATTGGTCTCGTGAGCTCACTGCATTTAGCCCGTCTCGAGCTGGAGCCCAAGTTATGAGTCAGATGAAGATCATGTCTATTTCGCCCACGTTCGTAGTAGAAGTAGTAAGATAGAAGCGAAGAGGGCGAGATAAAGACTTCGTAGTTGGTTGGTCATGCTTGATGATAGGTTATATAAAATAAAAAAAATACAGCCACAGAAATTTGTGTCTTAAAATGACGTTTTTATTTATAAAACTTATGTAGTTTATAGTAATTTTTGGCTTTAGTTGCTTAGTCTTTTTGGACAATATCTCTTTGACCTAATAATTGTATCGACACCAGCTAAAACGTAGGGTACATAAAATTATCCAAACCTCGTTGGATTTTTGTAACCCTTTTGAGCAAAGATTATTCGACCGTCACATAATCTCCATAAAGTCTCGTCGTAAAATGGCCGATTCTCAAGACGCAGTGGCTTCGTACGTTCTTTTCTTTCTCATGTATTATACATCACTAAAACCTCATGCTTGTATTACTGTAGATTTATGAGCATCACCGGTGCTGACCCTGCTAGCGCAACGCAGTTCCTAGAGGTTTGTTATGCTTTCATCATTTCAACACGTTTTTATGCTGCTTAAACGTTTAAATGTTGAAATTTCGAACCGTTTAAACGTTTTTATGTCCAGCTAACAAACTGGCAATTGGATGAAGCGGTATGTTTTTGTTGGTTTTACTCTGGTTTTACTGTCTTTTATCCTTTGAATTAAACCATTTTTACGTGTTTTTACTTTTAGGTGAATCTCTATATGGAAAGTGGCGGTCAAACTGTATCAACGGCGTTCAGAAGTTTCGATGACAGTGCATCAAATGGCAGTATCAACTCCTTCAATCCTTCTGTAGCTTCAATATCAGATATGGATCCAGCTACAGCTGCTGCTATTGCTGCAGCTTATGGAGACGAGTGTGTTGTATTTTGTGATATTTTTTGGAGATAGTCACGTGATAAGTGTGGGTTTTTGAACGTGTTATTGTGATGTTAATGTGATTTTTGAGTAGTGAACAGACTGTTCGTGCACCTGATCCATCCAAGCGTCAGCGTCTTGTTGGTGCAGAGATGAATAACCTTGGTGGGTCAAGTAAATCAAAAGCATTATTTCTGTGGATACAAGGAACAAGCGACTTATGTCGTTGTTGTTGTTGTTGTTGTTGTTGTTTGTTTATTTGTTTTTTGTGTGTATTTACATTGACATTACAGTGCAACCCATGCGCCATCTGCGCGACCAAAATCGCAACTTTGCAGCAGAAACCATTGCAGCAATGACAGGTGGTAGTATTTCCACGGATTTTGGAGGTCCCAATGCAGCAGCATTTGGGGATGCTACAAATGGATTGAACGATGCAGATGGTGCAAATAACGAGCGCACACGTGATTTGAGCACGCTGTTTCAACCACCGACGACGATCATGTTTCAGGGAACTTATGCTGATGTGCGTGCTTTTGTACTTTCTTTTCGTGGTTATTGTCGGATTGTTTTGTATGGTCCTTAATGTTGATGCCGGAATACTGTTGTGATGGTGACACTAGGCTCGCACTCATGCGAAGAACGAGGGAAAGTGGCTCATGGTGAATATTCAAGACGAAATTGTCTTTACAAGCCATATGCTTAACCGTGACACGTGGAGTGACGACGTGGTGCAAAATGTCGTGGCAAGCGGCTTTGTATTCTGGCAGGTACATCATTGCAGCTTTACTACTAATTCGTCAGCTTTGGATGCTGTTGGTTACAAAAAGTTGTGACACTACTGCTGCTGTTGTTGCACAGAATTACTGGGCGTCGGAGCACGGTAAAAAGTTTTGTAGTCTCTACCAGATTGACCGTGACTCGCTCCCGATCATTGTGATTATTGATCCACGAACAGGAGAAATCCGACAACGATGGACGGGTTTTCTCGAGCCGCAGGATATGACTGAAAAATGTACGGCAGTAGCTGGGGCAATCGATTAACAGGTTATCGGCTATCTTCAAAATTTGACTTGATCATATGTTCCTCTTTCGTGACAGTATCGGATTTCTGTTGTATGCAAACCCTTAATGCGCCACCGACTGAAGCAAAGAAGGTATGGGTTAAAGTGGTCATGTGGCGGGTAAATAGGGGGTAGCTTAACACTTTTGATGGATCACTGCAGGAGGGTGATAGTAACATCATGGATGCGTCGGAAGATGATCAATTGGCTGCAGCAATCGCTGCGTCAATGCAGGGTAATAACGGTGGCAGTGACGAAGGCGAGATGAAGCATTCCGAAGACGCCATGGACCTTGAGGACAAGCACGAAGAGGAGACGGTACAGGAGCCCTTTGTGGCCTTGACCCCAGAGCCTGATGGTACTGCATGGCGAAGTATATTGTACATCTTGGTTGACTTTTCACCGATTTTTTGACACTCTACTGTTTCTGTTTTGGACCCAGCTGGATCCGCCAGCGTAACTCGATTACAGATCCGCGTACCCGACGGTTCTCGCTTAACGCGGCGCTTCCTCAAGACTGATCCGTTAGCTATGGTGTGGTCATTCGTGAGGGATCAGGTCCCGGAAGCTCGAGGACGTGCGTTTGAGCTGCGCACTGCATTCCCGCCCAGCGCGGTGGCCTACAACGACACGTTATCGATTGAAGAGGGTAAGCTCGAGAACGCATCATTGATGGTCAAATGGTTGTGAGCAGGGAGGATATGGACGTAAAATCAGCTCTTTTTTCTGCCAGAGATCACTGGTGCGACGGGCTTCTTGATGTTGTCAGTCCTTCTTCGTATTTTTTCAAATTATGCTACGTGCAGTAAGCGGGTACAAGGCAAGCTTCGCACGCAATAACATAATAGCGAACGACACGGCGTCTTATATTCTCGTCATACATTACATCATTCCTACTTCCACTACTAGTCAATAGAGCAATCGCTTTCAATGAGCATAGGAGGTAAACTATGAACGGGCTTGCCGCTTCGTTAAGGCCACAATCACGAGAAGGCGGAACGTCATTATGAACACTACCAGCGCAAAAAGACGGAAAGCCACATTACCGCGTTCGGCACCGTACTCGATCTCTGCGTAAGAGAACACCGCGAGATTCATACCAAAGTGGCGTTCATCCGATGGAATCAATCGTAAATCGCGGCGTGGCATTTCACGTTCAGCTTGAACGCCTCATAGGCGCAAGACTCGGCGGCAGCACCAAATATGAGTGCTTGCAGAATCGGAAGCGCAAAGCGTTGAGGCATCAGCGACACTATCAACGACGTCAGTCTGCTCAAAGCACTGCTTTTCCACGACCATATGAATGTCAACAATGGAAGCAGATTGATGCCAGCTACTGTAATTGCAGCAATGCTTTTACTTGGTATCAACTGGACAAGCCATTGGCTAGATACACCTATCCAAGAGCAAAGATTGCAAGAGGAACCAGAAGAGTGCAAAGTTGCCACTCTTAGCAACCGCCAAAACCCAAGATGTGAATGTGACCATTGCAGCTACAAGCGTGATCCCAAGCACAAATGCCAACTCCACAGCGATGGAACAGACGTGACAAATCACTGCAAGATACGCTCGCCAAGCTCGCTCACGGCACCAGTACGCATTCTCCCTCCAAGCATTTCTGTGACCAGACCAGGCAATTGCACTGAGCGCAAAGCTAGCTCCTAATAAAAGAGTTGACCAGGCAATTAGCATTATACCATGATTCACTCCATCGAAAGTATCATACTCTGTGCTCCTTGTTGGAAGGCAGACCCAGACGAACCATATGAACGCTATAATGAGTACTAGGAGTTGCCACTGCATGGTCGTTGCCACCGAGTTAAGTAAAAACAAGCTACACCAGTAGGATAATATCTCGCGTCGCATGAGCCACCTTATCTGCATGTGCCATGAAGCCGCCTGCGCCCGCAGGTTTCCACTCTTGTAAGCTGCGATTAGTCCCGGTACGTGCTGCTCTTTCAAGTGTGGATGCAGGTAGCCCACGCGCTGCATTTGTGAAAGCAGTCTTTTCCTAGTTTCACTGCGCTGGAAAGACCACACAAAGCGAGTCTCCTTCTCGCTATTTACAATGTCGATAGTATTCAAGATTAAGCCACCACGTTGACCTTTTTTCTTCTTCGTGTCCATGCGAGCTTCACAGCCTCTAGCCGTTGCCGTCGTGACTCCAGATCTTTTACCCAAACTTTCAAGCGCCCATGTGATAACAGTTTTGCCACTGCCCGACCTCTTTACACCCGGGAGAGCTCTCAAGTATTGCACCATCAGGCAAGTTTTGCCATGAAAAATTGTCTCGCCATTACTCGACAGCAGTAGTACTCGATCGAACGCGCTCGACTCCGAATCAGGCATACTACACATGACTGTCCGGCCGATACGAGCCACTTGTTCCAACACGTGAATAATTCTTTGCACACTATTCGCGTCAAGGCCAGAAGAAGTATGCTTGGAGAGAATGCAAGCTCCACCCCAATTGCAACAAGGCGAGCCTCCACCAAAGAGCACGAGCTTATATATTGTTCAGCCAGATCTAAAGAGCGTCAGACAAGATTCGACGGTTTTAAGCTTATAAGTTTCCGGGATATCATCGCCTTCGCGGAGGCAGGTACTGAGGCACACAGCTTCACATACTGTGGTCGTTCCATGCCAAACAACATGTTCAGCACCAAACCAACAGTATCCTGTGGCATGACGCCGCAGCATAGCGCTGACTTCGTTCCCTTTGTAGAATATTTTGCCCACCGTCGGATCTTCTTCACCAGCCAGAGCGCTTAGGAATGCGGAGTTGCCAGCCCGGCTTGCTCCTACTACCGCAGTTAACGCGCCTGACTCAGCATAGCCAGTAACATCTTTCACCACATTCGTTGGCTTCTTGAAGCTCTCACTTACTTGTCCAGCACACGTGATGTTGTCGAAAGCTAACATTAGCAAATGCCCACAACGTACCATTAACACTTGGATGTAATCTCGCACGTGCGCAGGTTCTGCAGTACAGTTTCCGACCTCTTCACTTCACGCAGCAGCGTCACGTAAACTCCGTATCTCGTGCGACGAATGCGCCGTCACAGCCAAGACGTCCTTCGCATACTTGATGAAGTTTTGAGTGACACGTCTTTAACTTGGTCCTTTTCTTCGTGATGTCAACCTTCGTCGCGTCATTAGTCTGTAGTTTATTATTGAATAAAATGCTACTCAAGGTTGAACTCACGCTCATTGATCCAGAAGAAACTTTTATGGAAGTCGGTATACTCGCGGACGTCAATATACAACTGCTGTCCTCCATCTCTTCCGTGCAAATCGTATTGTCCTCAGTATCGTCACAAAAAGGAGACGACACATCGATCATAGCCGCAGGGCTGTCTGCCGTCGTCGTCCCACCCTCCTCAGGCAGGCCATCTGACTCGATCTGTGACGTCTCTACCGTATACGTCGTGTCCTCCGACGTTTCTGTACTCTCATGCGGTGATGGCACATCTGACACCTCCTTGAACGCCTCGATCGTACACGTCGCGGTCTTCGCCGTCTCAGTCACATTCGGAGCAAATGGCACATCCGATGCCACCTCTGACGTCTTAAAAGGCACGTCGTAGTCGCCGCCGTCTCGGTTGTTTTGTCAGCGAATGGCACATCCTTTGCCACGTCTAATGTCTCAATCGTACACGCCGTCTCCGACGTTTCTGTACTCTCATGCGGTGATGGCACGTCTGACACCTCCTTGAACGCCTCGATCGTACACGTTGCGGTCTCCGCCATCTTAGTCACATCCTGGGTCGATGGCATATCTGATGCCACATCGGACACATCCATCGTACCCGTGGTGGTCTCCGTCGTATCGGTCATAACCTGAGTGGATGGCACATCCGATATTACGTCTGACTTCCTGATCGTGCACATCTTCGTCTCCGCCGTCTCGTCAGAAATGACGATGCCGGCTTTGATATTGTGGCCGTGAAAGTCTTCATGTCTTCCACTTCGTTAAATGTCCCCGTTGTCACAATCGTGTTTGACGTGCCGGCCGAAAATCTTACCTCGGTCGTCGTCTCTACCTCAATCGTCGTCACCAGCGCGCCAGTGTCGGATTTAATGGTTTGGCCCGTGGTGCGGACCGTCTTGGTCACAATGGTACCGTTGGATTCCTCCGAGGAGAACACTTCAGTCTTTACCGACTTGTCTGGTGCAGCGCTAGCCTGCTCCGTCGTACTCACGGCAGTATCACTAGAAGCAGACGCTATGCTCGCTGACGTCGACGTGGAACTGCTTTCCTCCTTACCATTTTTTTACAAGTCCCCGTCGCAACGGTGGTGCTAGTCATGCCATTTGGAGATTCCGTCTCGGTCGTCGTCTTTACCTCAATTGTCGTCACCAGTGCGCCATTATCCGACTTGACGGTGTGGCTTGTGGTGCGGACTGTCTTAGTCACGATGGTACCATCGGATTCCTCCGAGCGGAGCACTTCAGACTTTACCGATTCACCTGATGCAGTACTCGTCTGCTTCGTCACGCTGACAGCTGCAGCAATGTTTAGGAATGTGACAGAGTTATGGTCTGTTGCGGTTGGGCACCTGTTGTGATACGCGGCAATGTCGATACTGGCAGGTGTGACATTTCCACCAGCAATGACAGCAGTATCATCTGCATATCTCATGAGAATAGCGAAATTCTTTATAAAGTGATTGGAGCTATCACGCAGCTTAAAATCAGTTGGTACTGTGACACAAAAACGATCTTTCTCCTCAGCAGTCAGGCTCAATAAAAACTGTGCTACCTGCTGTTCAGGGGCATATTGATACCCCAAGTCATGTAAATACTTCACGATTTCTTTACTAGTCCCATGGTACACCACATCTCCATTTTGCAAAACAAGAAGGACATCAAAACCTTCGCAAGCATCGGTTTTCGAGCGCCGGAGCATAGAAACCGTCACTTCCTTGCGCAAACGATGGTTGCTGTCGCAGTTATGCGAGACCTCGTCCACAATCAGCACATTCTGATCACCAAAATCTTGCACAAGCATTTGAGAAGCTACAATTGGGTAATGATATGCAAGCTGCACCACCTTCTCCCAGCATTCTTCATTCGCCTCTATTGAGCCACAATCAAAGAATTTTGGACGGAACTCAATAAGGTTTTCTCGACAAAATTACACGCATTCTCCAGCAGATCCTTCGCGGACAGCGATTCAATACGCTTGTCGTGATTTTCCAGATAGGATAGAAAGTGTGGGTGCCACTGCGGATGGTACTGTTGCTTTATCCTAGTCATGAACGAGTAGTGATTCTTTCCTTTATTATGCGCCAGGGCGGCGGAGACATTGTGTCTTGCCACAAGTAAAGCAGCTTTCTTCCCAGAATCTTGAAAGTCAATGCCGTCATCTGCATTGCTTTTCTTTGTCTCTGTTGACACACTGGTGCCTTTGACACCATCGTTCGTCTCCGTTTCTGCTGTCGACTCCACTTCGAACGGAATTGTTGCAACTTTATCCATCAGTCCTCGTTGTCTAGTGGTAGAAACCGTCTTGGTCGCATCGTACTCATCATTTTGCACTGTGTCGAACAGCTGCGTCTGCACGTCACCGTCCGGACGCTTTTCCTGTATGGAAATCACGCCTTGGTCAACTACGTTTCCGTGCTAGTTTCTTCAGCAATGGACGTAATCTTAGCACCATCTTTGGTCTCTGTCTCAGTTGTAGTCTTCACTTCAATAGTCATGACTAGATTTTTCGATTGAGAACAGCGCGTTGTTGTTTTTGTGGTACGAACTGTTTTGAGTACGACGCTACCGTCCGCATCCGTTGAGTGAAATACCTGTGTATGCACATTTGTGCCTTCTTGTAGCTGGTCATTTTCTTTCCTAACCGCATAGTAATTCTCAATTATATTAATGCCTCCAAACTCATCACCGCTCTCATCAAAAGTGACAACCTTTTGGCTACTTGTCGAGTCAAAACTTGAGCGTTCATCATTGTCACTCAACCTCGTCATCTTCGATCTTGCTATTGGGATTCCCCATGTCCGTGAATGTTTTTTACCCACTTGATACCTCCCTCACCAGATGGTTTGATACTATCAAATCACTACTATTGATGTTGTAAACTCGAAAATGAAGGTGCTATTCAAACACATTCAAGTGTTTTCACCATAGCTTTTTTGTATCCATTTTAGCAGTTTTAGTTTGACCAATCCGGATGAGCCGCTTGAATCAGGTCGTAGTCTTAGTTCACAGTGGTGCATCGCATTCGTATGTCGAACGTAAGCAATGATATGGAATGGAAGAAGGAGAAAAAGACGAAAGGATAAGTGTCGTTTGCAACAGTTTACACATTAAGTTCTTAAAAAATGGACCTTTCGATGTTTAGAATAGAGACGCAAGCTCTTGTCATTTTGCTTGGGATGAACTACATTTCAATGTCCCCCTCCCGCCAGCGGGATGATAAAACGGTCTGTCTAACTCGTGTATGGTATCATCACTTCCCAGTTTTACATCTTGCAGCAGTATGCCTCACCCAATGAGGAATTTTAACGCTATAACATTTTCCTGCCAACTCAAGTCGCAGTCGCCTGAACAATCTTTTGTAGTCACTAACGGCAAGTCTCAACTTGCTCCATTTAACCTTTAATCGGTCTATCTAGCTGTCTGTCTATCTATTATCTATCTATCTATCTACCCGTTGTCCACTCGCTCAGCTGCGTCTCCAATATCTGCCTCAAACAAGGCAATATCAAATTTTCATCCAGGGTTTTTTTCAAAGACGAGTGAGTGAGTTATCTAGAACTATGGGATACGCCACCATTGTACGACGTCAACCGTGACACTTGGTATCCTCACCGCTTGTTCAGTCATATACATCCATTCATACAGCATGTTTAAAGTGCGAAGAAAGCATTAACGTCAACAGCACGAAACAACTGCTTATCATGCCCACAAATGGATTGTTATTGTTTGTTAATGGTAAGAAACCGCAACCACTTCGGCCAGCAGCTTTTTGATTGGCCCCGATGCTTCCAACTGATTTAAAAGATGTCTTCAAACTCGATATCTGTCGATAGTTCCTGTATCGTTATTTGCAGCTTTTCCTGCGGCGGGTTATTGTCGCATATGCAGTCGTCATCGAGCTGTTTCATGCCTCCAAGACTCTCTTTAATTGAAACTAGCATACAATGTTCTTCGTCTTGCTGCAAAACTCTTGTTCAGCAATGCCGCTTGTAAAAGTACTCATCAGGCAGTGCTTTAAGAGCTCAATTTGTGCTGAACAAACAGTGACAGTTGTCTTTCAAACTTAATGATCGTTTTTTCAAATTGCTACTCACCTCCACATTATTCTCAGACCAAAAGACCACTCAACAATGGTCTTATGTCAACGCAATGCTGTAAAAGCGTGCAAGTTATCTTCCTCTTAACTTGAGGTGAGACTCATGTCATCTTTGGTGCTAAAAACACCACTAGCGTGTTTCATTGTTAATTAGTTTGATGATCGTGTTGCAATTATTGTTCATTGTCAAAACCTTTCGCTGGAAATTTTCCAAGTCAAAACGTCGGTCCAGCTCTGACTCAGCCTTCTCTCAGACTACAGTGCCGCACAATCTTAGAAAGATGGGTGGCCCCATTCAAGAGTGATATGCATAGCTCCAGTTTTTTTCTCGAAAAACATCGAACATGACAATTTGAACCGAAACTAGATTCACAGGGAGAATTTGAAAGGCAAAAGCGCGGCCCAAGGGCTTTAGTCGTTTCTACATTGTAGTGCCCTGCGATCTTTAATTATCTCAAATGCTTTGCACAAACCCGTTTAAAGAGGTGAGTCGTGCATAAAGCATCCATTATCCACCGACTCAACGCTTGATCTTTCGGTGGCGTCCTTGAAGTCTCTTTCATATCATTTTTGCTTTTGCGCACTCAAGAGCAAGTAAAGTGCTGGAATTCCAGTGGATTTAGTGTATCAAGTAAGTGCTAAGTGTTGAGTATCGAATATCAAGATCATGGGTGGAGCCGAATCAGCTGAAATGAATCCCAATCAAGTGAAACAAGTGGCGGCCAGTGACAAGACAAAGAGGAATGAGAAACATATGAAGACAGTGGATAAAAATGTATCTCAAATCACGGAAGAAAACGTACGTGTGACGGACTTTGAGGCTGTGAGTGAATTGAAGCGCAACGTCAAGAAGAACGAGAAGTGTCCTCATGAGCCGGAAACAGAACCAACACATAGCAAAATCCCTGCCAACAATGGAGGAGTCAAGACTGAAGTGTTCCAGTCGCAGGAGGCCGACGGCAGCATCGTGACAAAGACGGTGAAGACGACGACACGCACTTCGACGTCTGCTAGCGGTGAGCTGGTGAAGACAATCGATGTGGAGACGACGACGGAGACGGAGACAACTTCTGGCGAGAAGAGCACCACGGTGGAGATGGAGACGCGCGAGGAGACGGAAGTGGAGGAGAGCAGTCTCATGACGACGCCAGGCAGCGCGACAACGTCCGTTTCAGGTGCTCAGGTCATCCGCTCCACCGTGGAGGCTGGTACGACCCCAGATGAGTCGGTACAGACTGAGGTGTTCCAATCGCAGGAGGCCGACGGCAGCATCGTGACAAAGACGGTGAAGACGACGACACGCACTTCGACGTCTGCTAGCGGTGAGCTGGTGAAGACAATCGATGTGGAGACGACGACGGAGACGGAGACAACTTCTGGCGAGAAGAGCACCACGGTGGAGATGGAGACGCGCGAGGAGACGGAAGTGGAGGAGAGCAGTCTCATGACGACGCCAGGCAGCGCGACAACGTCCGTTTCAGGTGCTCAGGTCATCCGCTCCACCGTGGAGGCTGGTACGACCCCAGATGAGTCGGTACAGACTGAGGTGTTCCAATCGCAGGAGGCCGACGGCAGCATCGTGACAAAGACGGTGAAGACGACGACACGCACTTCGACGTCTGCTAGCGGTGAGCTGGTGAAGACAATCGATGTGGAGACGACGACGGAGACGGAGACAACTTCTGGCGAGAAGAGCACCACGGTGGAGATGGAGACGCGCGAGGAGACGGAAGTGGAGGAGAGCAGTCTCATGACGACGCCAGGCAGCGCGACAACGTCCGTTTCAGGTGCTCAGGTCATCCGCTCCACCGTGGAGGCTGGTACGACCCCAGATGAGTCGGTACAGACTGAGGTGTTCCAATCGCAGGAGGCCGACGGCAGCATCGTGACAAAGACGGTGAAGACGACGACACGCACTTCGACGTCTGCTAGCGGTGAGCTGGTGAAGACAATCGATGTGGAGACGACGACGGAGACGGAGACAACTTCTGGCGAGAAGAGCACCACGGTGGAGATGGAGACGCGCGAGGAGACGGAAGTGGAGGAGAGCAGTCTCATGACGACGCCAGGCAGCGCGACAACGTCCGTTTCAGGTGCTCAGGTCATCCGCTCCACCGTGGAGGCTGGTACGACCCCAGATGAGTCGGTACAGACTGAGGTGTTCCAATCGCAGGAGGCCGACGGCAGCATCGTGACAAAGACGGTGAAGACGACGACACGCACTTCGACGTCTGCTAGCGGTGAGCTGGTGAAGACAATCGATGTGGAGACGACGACGGAGACGGAGACAACTTCTGGCGAGAAGAGCACCACGGTGGAGATGGAGACGCGCGAGGAGACGGAAGTGGAGGAGAGCAGTCTCATGACGACGCCAGGCAGCGCGACAACGTCCGTTTCAGGTGCTCAGGTCATCCGCTCCACCGTGGAGGCTGGTACGACCCCAGATGAGTCGGTACAGACTGAGGTGTTCCAATCGCAGGAGGCCGACGGCAGCATCGTGACAAAGACGGTGAAGACGACGACACGCACTTCGACGTCTGCTAGCGGTGAGCTGGTGAAGACAATCGATGTGGAGACGACGACGGAGACGGAGACAACTTCTGGCGAGAAGAGCACCACGGTGGAGATGGAGACGCGCGAGGAGACGGAAGTGGAGGAGAGCAGTCTCATGACGACGCCAGGCAGCGCGACAACGTCCGTTTCAGGTGCTCAGGTCATCCGCTCCACCGTGGAGGCTGGTACGACCCCAGATGAGTCGGTACAGACTGAGGTGTTCCAATCGCAGGAGGCCGACGGCAGCATCGTGACAAAGACGGTGAAGACGACGACACGCACTTCGACGTCTGCTAGCGGTGAGCTGGTGAAGACAATCGATGTGGAGACGACGACGGAGACGGAGACAACTTCTGGCGAGAAGAGCACCACGGTGGAGATGGAGACGCGCGAGGAGACGGAAGTGGAGGAGAGCAGTCTCATGACGACGCCAGGCAGCGCGACAACGTCCGTTTCAGGTGCTCAGGTCATCCGCTCCACCGTGGAGGCTGGTACGACCCCAGATGAGTCGGTACAGACTGAGGTGTTCCAATCGCAGGAGGCCGACGGCAGCATCGTGACAAAGACGGTGAAGACGACGACACGCACTTCGACGTCTGCTAGCGGTGAGCTGGTGAAGACAATCGATGTGGAGACGACGACGGAGACGGAGACAACTTCTGGCGAGAAGAGCACCACGGTGGAGATGGAGACGCGCGAGGAGACGGAAGTGGAGGAGAGCAGTCTCATGACGACGCCAGGCAGCGCGACAACGTCCGTTTCAGGTGCTCAGGTCATCCGCTCCACCGTGGAGGCTGGTACGACCCCAGATGAGTCGGTACAGACTGAGGTGTTCCAATCGCAGGAGGCCGACGGCAGCATCGTGACAAAGACGGTGAAGACGACGACACGCACTTCGACGTCTGCTAGCGGTGAGCTGGTGAAGACAATCGATGTGGAGACGACGACGGAGACGGAGACAACTTCTGGCGAGAAGAGCACCACGGTGGAGATGGAGACGCGCGAGGAGACGGAAGTGGAGGAGAGCAGTCTCATGACGACGCCAGGCAGCGCGACAACGTCCGTTTCAGGTGCTCAGGTCATCCGCTCCACCGTGGAGGCTGGTACGACCCCAGATGAGTCGGTACAGACTGAGGTGTTCCAATCGCAGGAGGCCGACGGCAGCATCGTGACAAAGACGGTGAAGACGACGACACGCACTTCGACGTCTGCTAGCGGTGAGCTGGTGAAGACAATCGATGTGGAGACGACGACGGAGACGGAGACAACTTCTGGCGAGAAGAGCACCACGGTGGAGATGGAGACGCGCGAGGAGACGGAAGTGGAGGAGAGCAGTCTCATGACGACGCCAGGCAGCGCGACAACGTCCGTTTCAGGTGCTCAGGTCATCCGCTCCACCGTGGAGGCTGGTACGACCCCAGATGAGTCGGTACAGACTGAGGTGTTCCAATCGCAGGAGGCCGACGGCAGCATCGTGACAAAGACGGTGAAGACGACGACACGCACTTCGACGTCTGCTAGCGGTGAGCTGGTGAAGACAATCGATGTGGAGACGACGACGGAGACGGAGACAACTTCTGGCGAGAAGAGCACCACGGTGGAGATGGAGACGCGCGAGGAGACGGAAGTGGAGGAGAGCAGTCTCATGACGACGCCAGGCAGCGCGACAACGTCCGTTTCAGGTGCTCAGGTCATCCGCTCCACCGTGGAGGCTGGTACGACCCCAGATGAGTCGGTGCAGACTGAGGTGTTCCAATCGCAGGAGGCCGACGGCAGCATCGTGACAAAGACGGTGAAGACGACGACACGCACTTCGACGTCTGCTAGCGGTGAGCTGGTGAAGACAATCGATGTGGAGACGACGACGGAGACGGAGACAACTTCTGGCGAGAAGAGCACCACGGTGGAGATGGAGACGCGCGAGGAGACGGAAGTGGAGGAGAGCAGTCTCATGACGACGCCAGGCAGCGCGACAACGTCCGTTTCAGGTGCTCAGGTCATCCGCTCCACCGTGGAGGCTGGTACGACCCCAGATGAGTCGGTACAGACTGAGGTGTTCCAATCGCAGGAGGCCGACGGCAGCATCGTGACAAAGACGGTGAAGACGACGACACGCACTTCGACGTCTGCTAGCGGTGAGCTGGTGAAGACAATCGATGTGGAGACGACGACGGAGACGGAGACAACTTCTGGCGAGAAGAGCACCACGGTGGAGATGGAGACGCGCGAGGAGACGGAAGTGGAGGAGAGCAGTCTCATGACGACGCCAGGCAGCGCGACAACGTCCGTTTCAGGTGCTCAGGTCATCCGCTCCACCGTGGAGGCTGGTACGACCCCAGATGAGTCGGTACAGACTGAGGTGTTCCAATCGCAGGAGGCCGACGGCAGCATCGTGACAAAGACGGTGAAGACGACGACACGCACTTCGACGTCTGCTAGCGGTGAGCTGGTGAAGACAATCGATGTGGAGACGACGACGGAGACGGAGACAACTTCTGGCGAGAAGAGCACCACGGTGGAGATGGAGACGCGCGAGGAGACGGAAGTGGAGGAGAGCAGTCTCATGACGACGCCAGGCAGCGCGACAACGTCCGTTTCAGGTGCTCAGGTCATCCGCTCCACCGTGGAGGCTGGTACGACCCCAGATGAGTCGGTACAGACTGAGGTGTTCCAATCGCAGGAGGCCGACGGCAGCATCGTGACAAAGACGGTGAAGACGACGACACGCACTTCGACGTCTGCTAGCGGTGAGCTGGTGAAGACAATCGATGTGGAGACGACGACGGAGACGGAGACAACTTCTGGCGAGAAGAGCACCACGGTGGAGATGGAGACGCGCGAGGAGACGGAAGTGGAGGAGAGCAGTCTCATGACGACGCCAGGCAGCGCGACAACGTCCGTTTCAGGTGCTCAGGTCATCCGCTCCACCGTGGAGGCTGGTACGACCCCAGATGAGTCGGTACAGACTGAGGTGTTCCAATCGCAGGAGGCCGACGGCAGCATCGTGACAAAGACGGTGAAGACGACGACACGCACTTCGACGTCTGCTAGCGGTGAGCTGGTGAAGACAATCGATGTGGAGACGACGACGGAGACGGAGACAACTTCTGGCGAGAAGAGCACCACGGTGGAGATGGAGACGCGCGAGGAGACGGAAGTGGAGGAGAGCAGTCTCATGACGACGCCAGGCAGCGCGACAACGTCCGTTTCAGGTGCTCAGGTCATCCGCTCCACCGTGGAGGCTGGTACGACCCCAGATGAGTCGGTACAGACTGAGGTGTTCCAATCGCAGGAGGCCGACGGCAGCATCGTGACAAAGACGGTGAAGACGACGACACGCACTTCGACGTCTGCTAGCGGTGAGCTGGTGAAGACAATCGATGTGGAGACGACGACGGAGACGGAGACAACTTCTGGCGAGAAGAGCACCACGGTGGAGATGGAGACGCGCGAGGAGACGGAAGTGGAGGAGAGCAGTCTCATGACGACGCCAGGCAGCGCGACAACGTCCGTTTCAGGTGCTCAGGTCATCCGCTCCACCGTGGAGGCTGGTACGACCCCAGATGAGTCGGTACAGACTGAGGTGTTCCAATCGCAGGAGGCCGACGGCAGCATCGTGACAAAGACGGTGAAGACGACGACACGCACTTCGACGTCTGCTAGCGGTGAGCTGGTGAAGACAATCGATGTGGAGACGACGACGGAGACGGAGACAACTTCTGGCGAGAAGAGCACCACGGTGGAGATGGAGACGCGCGAGGAGACGGAAGTGGAGGAGAGCAGTCTCATGACGACGCCAGGCAGCGCGACAACGTCCGTTTCAGGTGCTCAGGTCATCCGCTCCACCGTGGAGGCTGGTACGACCCCAGATGAGTCGGTACAGACTGAGGTGTTCCAATCGCAGGAGGCCGACGGCAGCATCGTGACAAAGACGGTGAAGACGACGACACGCACTTCGACGTCTGCTAGCGGTGAGCTGGTGAAGACAATCGATGTGGAGACGACGACGGAGACGGAGACAACTTCTGGCGAGAAGAGCACCACGGTGGAGATGGAGACGCGCGAGGAGACGGAAGTGGAGGAGAGCAGTCTCATGACGACGCCAGGCAGCGCGACAACGTCCGTTTCAGGTGCTCAGGTCATCCGCTCCACCGTGGAGGCTGGTACGACCCCAGATGAGTCGGTACAGACTGAGGTGTTCCAATCGCAGGAGGCCGACGGCAGCATCGTGACAAAGACGGTGAAGACGACGACACGCACTTCGACGTCTGCTAGCGGTGAGCTGGTGAAGACAATCGATGTGGAGACGACGACGGAGACGGAGACAACTTCTGGCGAGAAGAGCACCACGGTGGAGATGGAGACGCGCGAGGAGACGGAAGTGGAGGAGAGCAGTCTCATGACGACGCCAGGCAGCGCGACAACGTCCGTTTCAGGTGCTCAGGTCATCCGCTCCACCGTGGAGGCTGGTACGACCCCAGATGAGTCGGTACAGACTGAGGTGTTCCAATCGCAGGAGGCCGACGGCAGCATCGTGACAAAGACGGTGAAGACGACGACACGCACTTCGACGTCTGCTAGCGGTGAGCTGGTGAAGACAATCGATGTGGAGACGACGACGGAGACGGAGACAACTTCTGGCGAGAAGAGCACCACGGTGGAGATGGAGACGCGCGAGGAGACGGAAGTGGAGGAGAGCAGTCTCATGACGACGCCAGGCAGCGCGACAACGTCCGTTTCAGGTGCTCAGGTCATCCGCTCCACCGTGGAGGCTGGTACGACCCCAGATGAGTCGGTACAGACTGAGGTGTTCCAATCGCAGGAGGCCGACGGCAGCATCGTGACAAAGACGGTGAAGACGACGACACGCACTTCGACGTCTGCTAGCGGTGAGCTGGTGAAGACAATCGATGTGGAGACGACGACGGAGACGGAGACAACTTCTGGCGAGAAGAGCACCACGGTGGAGATGGAGACGCGCGAGGAGACGGAAGTGGAGGAGAGCAGTCTCATGACGACGCCAGGCAGCGCGACAACGTCCGTTTCAGGTGCTCAGGTCATCCGCTCCACCGTGGAGGCTGGTACGACCCCAGATGAGTCGGTACAGACTGAGGTGTTCCAATCGCAGGAGGCCGACGGCAGCATCGTGACAAAGACGGTGAAGACGACGACACGCACTTCGACGTCTGCTAGCGGTGAGCTGGTGAAGACAATCGATGTGGAGACGACGACGGAGACGGAGACAACTTCTGGCGAGAAGAGCACCACGGTGGAGATGGAGACGCGCGAGGAGACGGAAGTGGAGGAGAGCAGTCTCATGACGACGCCAGGCAGCGCGACAACGTCCGTTTCAGGTGCTCAGGTCATCCGCTCCACCGTGGAGGCTGGTACGACCCCAGATGAGTCGGTACAGACTGAGGTGTTCCAATCGCAGGAGGCCGACGGCAGCATCGTGACAAAGACGGTGAAGACGACGACACGCACTTCGACGTCTGCTAGCGGTGAGCTGGTGAAGACAATCGATGTGGAGACGACGACGGAGACGGAGACAACTTCTGGCGAGAAGAGCACCACGGTGGAGATGGAGACGCGCGAGGAGACGGAAGTGGAGGAGAGCAGTCTCATGACGACGCCAGGCAGCGCGACAACATCCGTTTCAGGTGCTCAGGTCATCCGCTCCACCGTGGAGGCTGGTACGACCCCAGATGAGTCGGTACAGACTGAGGTGTTCCAATCGCAGGAGGCCGACGGCAGCATCGTGACAAAGACGGTGAAGACGACGACACGCACTTCGACGTCTGCTAGCGGTGAGCTGGTGAAGACAATCGATGTGGAGACGACGACGGAGACGGAGACAACTTCTGGCGAGAAGAGCACCACGGTGGAGATGGAGACGCGCGAGGAGACGGAAGTGGAGGAGAGCAGTCTCATGACGACGCCAGGCAGCGCGACAACGTCCGTTTCAGGTGCTCAGGTCATCCGCTCCACCGTGGAGGCTGGTACGACCCCAGATGAGTCGGTGCAGACTGAGGTGTTCCAATCGCAGGAGGCCGACGGCAGCATCGTGACAAAGACGGTGAAGACGACGACACGCACTTCGACGTCTGCTAGCGGTGAGCTGGTGAAGACAATCGATGTGGAGACGACGACGGAGACGGAGACAACTTCTGGCGAGAAGAGCACCACGGTGGAGATGGAGACGCGCGAGGAGACGGAAGTGGAGGAGAGCAGTCTCATGACGACGCCAGGCAGCGCGACAACATCCGTTTCAGGTGCTCAGGTCATCCGCTCCACCGTGGAGGCTGGTACGACCCCAGATGAGTCGGTGCAGACTGAGGTGTTCCAATCGCAGGAGGCCGACGGCAGCATCGTGACAAAGACGGTGAAGACGACGACACGCACTTCGACGTCTGCTAGCGGTGAGCTGGTGAAGACAATCGATGTGGAGACGACGACGGAGACGGAGACAACTTCTGGCGAGAAGAGCACCACGGTGGAGATGGAGACGCGCGAGGAGACGGAAGTGGAGGAGAGCAGTCTCATGACGACGCCAGGCAGCGCGACAACGTCCGTTTCAGGTGCTCAGGTCATCCGCTCCACCGTGGAGGCTGGTACGACCCCAGATGAGTCGGTACAGACTGAGGTGTTCCAATCGCAGGAGGCCGACGGCAGCATCGTGACAAAGACGGTGAAGACGACGACACGCACTTCGACGTCTGCTAGCGGTGAGCTGGTGAAGACAATCGATGTGGAGACGACGACGGAGACGGAGACAACTTCTGGCGAGAAGAGCACCACGGTGGAGATGGAGACGCGCGAGGAGACGGAAGTGGAGGAGAGCAGTCTCATGACGACGCCAGGCAGCGCGACAACGTCCGTTTCAGGTGCTCAGGTCATCCGCTCCACCGTGGAGGCTGGTACGACCCCAGATGAGTCGGTACAGACTGAGGTGTTCCAATCGCAGGAGGCCGACGGCAGCATCGTGACAAAGACGGTGAAGACGACGACACGCACTTCGACGTCTGCTAGCGGTGAGCTGGTGAAGACAATCGATGTGGAGACGACGACGGAGACGGAGACAACTTCTGGCGAGAAGAGCACCACGGTGGAGATGGAGACGCGCGAGGAGACGGAAGTGGAGGAGAGTGTTTCGAAGAAATTGTCCGGTGCCTCGTCGCTTGGATTGACTAGCGTTACGACGGTGAGTTTGGGCTCGGCGGAGAGTGTCGCTAAGACGATGTCCTCAGGCTTCTTTGAACCAATAGATACTTTTGAAGCAACGTCAGAGGAGGCCACGGTGTCCGCGTCCGGCAAAATTATCTTTGAAAAGACCTTTGCTGACGAGAAGACCGTGGCGCTGGAGGATGTTCGTTGCGGCAATAAGGAGATGAGCGGTATGACAAAAGCCCTCGACGTGGGGACAGCTACCGTCGCAAGTGGTGCAATCGGCTCTATGATGAGTGCCGCCCGCTGCAAAACTAAATTTGCAGATGCCGACTTGACGTGCAAGGACGTCGCTGCTACCATGGGGCTCAATGATACATCGAAGTATCAGCCCGGTGATATAAAATTGCAAGACAAGAATACTCTTGTTGTTATTGGTTTTGCTGGTGGGAGGAACAAAAAGTCGACGCTACGCAAGGTTAAAGAGGCTTCGTTTGGTTGGACGTGGCTGTCAGGTTTTGTGGCGTTTTGTGAGAAGCGGGGTGTGGATGTTACTCAACTTGGTTCAGGTGAGGTGCGCAAGCTTTCGCGTGACTTCTGTTCGAAGAACTTTTCCAGCTTCAGTGAAAATCTGTACGAAATGGGTTCACTTGATGAGAAGCAGGCGGTATGGAATGTAGCGCATACTCTTTCAGCCCACTTCCCAGAGCTTGCGGCTCACCAGTTTGGTGCTCAGTTTGGACAACACAAGCGCATCTTAGTGATCAATGAGTTGCCTATTGAGGATAAGGAAGTACCTGAAGCAACAAACTCAAACCTTGTGATTTCGATGCTGAAAGAATCGCCAAAGCTGTCAGGTGGCTATGAAAATGTGCTGATAACGGAAGATGGTGAAGCAGTTTTCTACGGCTCGGCGAAGTATCTTGTCTCATTATACAAGAAAATTGGATTTGCCTGGCAACACACTACTGATATCGCTGAGTTCTTGCTTAGTCTCGGTGCTACCGACAATGGTAATGCACAGTATCTTGTAACTGTTATTGATCACGCAAACGAAGACAAAGACACCCGCCGCACCCAGAGCTTGTCTGCGTCTGTAAACTTTGCAGACGACACTGTACTTATAACAAGTGCAGAACTAGCCCCGTTACGCGAAAAAAGAGAGGATGACAATCACCAATTCGACTCGCAACAAATTGCAAACAAAATGTCGACTGCAACTGACAGGGTTAAAGCTCATAACGCAATAGCTAGCTCGGAGACAGCAACGGCTGTCGCGAGCGACGACGAGATGTCTACAGAATTGGCGGTCGCCGGCAATGCAGCAATGAGCAGTTTATGCGCGCGTTACGCAGGTGAGAGCAGTAAAATCGATTCAAAGACGTTCTCGGCCGATACGATGCGGCTGTGCAGGAG
The DNA here is from genome assembly GCA_920618645.1 of Peronospora belbahrii. Taxonomy (NCBI): domain Eukaryota; phylum Oomycota; class Peronosporomycetes; order Peronosporales; family Peronosporaceae; genus Peronospora; species Peronospora belbahrii. The sequence continues at coordinate 24,955 of CAKKTJ010000116.1, read as the reverse complement.
ATCCAGCGCGTATGCCCTGGTGTTGCTTTGGATGAGGCTGCTCTGGCATCTCTGCTGCTGTCAAAGAGTGTAGAGCAGCGCTGCCTGATTTGGTGGCGCTACCGCACCCTGTACAAACAGAGCTTGACGGTGTGGATAAAGAGCACGAGCGACTATGGCGTTCTGCTGAAGATGCTCGCAAGTCCTTTGGAGCAAGTGGAAGCTGAGATCCTACAAAAGGCGACAAAGGGATTGGGCACAACGGAGGAGTGGATCTACCCGGTCGTGATGGCTCGCACAAATGCTTAGGTTGCGCTGCTGCGAAAGAAGACGTTCCAGGGAAAATACGGTGACGACCTGGTGAAAGGCTTGAGCAAAGAACTAAGCGGTGACCTGAAGACGGTGATCCTGGCCGCTATGCGCGGCGAGGTGGCCGACTTCAATGCGTCTGTCCATGCGAGCGTGAAGGCAAGTACGGACACAGATGCGTTGTGCAAGGCTGGACAAGGGCGTGCGGGAGTAGATGAGACGACATTCATCAACATCCTCGTGCTGAGTCCTGCGGAGCACGTGCGCGGCATCAACAGTGCGTATGAGGCAAAGTATAAGACGAACCTCATGGGTGCGATCGAAGCTGAGTTTTCTGGTGATGCGAAGCGCGCGATGCTGTTCCTGGTGCGGTCGGTGCTGGAGCCGGTGAATCTGCTTGCGGAGCTGTTTGATACGACACTACAGGGTTGTGGTAAGAACGCGTATGGCCTGAATGCGTTAGTGGTGCGGTACTACCGCCTCCTTAAGCGCATTCGCATCGTATATACGCGCTTATACCACCAGGAACTACGCACGCGTATCCAGGGCGTGGTGAGTGGCGAGTACTGCCAGTTGCTTCTGTCAACATTGGACGCGGCTGAGGTGGAGTTTGGTGCGTCTGCATCAGTAACTACTTCGGCATGTGCTGAGTATGAGCAGCTCGAGCACAGTTGTAAGTGGCATGAACGATGACACACTTTGCACAAACAGTGATGTCTTAGACACGAGCGCTACTGTAAGTGGCACGAGTGCTGATGCAAGTGGCACAAGCACTACTGTAAGTGCCACAATTGCTGCTGTTGGCGGTGCTGTCGTTGGCACGAGCTTGTCAGTGAAGGAGGAGACAAGCGTTTCATCAGGTGCTACTGTGGATACGACTTGGAGAGCGTTAGCTGGCTTGGAGACAGCAACGGCTGTCGCGAGCGACGACGAGATGTCTACAGAATAGGCGGTCGCCGGCAATGCAGCAATGAGCAGTTTATACGCGCGTTACGCAGGTGAGAGCAGTAAAATCGATTCAATGACGTTCTCGGCCGATATCGATGCGGCTGTGCAGGAGATCCAGCGCGTATGCCCTGGTGTTGCTTCGGATGAGGCTGCTCTGGCATCTCTGCTGCTGTCAAAGAGTGTAGAGCAGCGCTGCCTGATTTGGTGGCGCTACCGCACCCTGTACAAACAGAGCTTGACGGTGTGGATAAAGAGCACGAGCGACTATGGCGTTCTGCTGAAGATGCTCGCAAGTCCTTTGGAGCAAGTGGAAGCTGAGATCCTACAAAAGGCGACAAAGGGATTGGGCACAACGGAGGAGTGGATCTACCCGGTCGTGATGGCTCGCACAAATGCTTAGGTTGCGCTGCTGCGAAAGAAGACGTTCCAGGGAAAGTACGGTGAAGATATGGTGAAAGGCTTGAGCAAAGAACTAAGCGGTGACCTGAAGACGGTGATCCTGGCCGCTATGCGCGGCGAGGTGGCCGACTTCAATGCGTCTGTCCATGCGAGCATGAAGGCAAGCACGGACACAGATGCGTTGTGCAAGGCTGGACAAGGGCGTGCGGGATAGATGAGACGACATTCATCAACATCCTCGTGCTGAGTCCTGCGGAGCACGTGCGCGGCATCAACAGTGCGTATGAGGCAAAGTATAAGACGAACCTCATGGGTGCGATCGAAGCTGAGTTTTCTGGTGATGCGAAGCGCGCGATGCTGTTCCTGGTGCGGTCGGTGCTGGAGCCGGTGAATCTGCTTGCGGAGCTGTTTGATACGACACTACAGGGTTGTGGCAAGAACGCGTATGGCCTGAATGCGTTAGTGGTGCGGTACTACCGCCTCCTTAAGCGCATTCGCATCGTATATACGCGCTTATACCACCAGGAACTACGCACGCGTATCCAGGGCGTGGTGAGTGGCGAGTACTGCCAGTTGCTTCTGTCAACATTGGACGCGGCTGAGGTGGAGTTTGGTGCGTCTGCATCAGTAACTACTTCGGCATGTGCTGGTATGAGCAGCTCGAGCACTGTTGTAAGTGGCATGAACGATGACACACTTTGCACAAACAGTGATGTCTTAGACACGAGCGCTACTGTAAGTGGCACGAGTGCTGATGCAAGTGGCACAAGCACTACTGTAAGTGCCACAATTGCTGCTGTTGGCGGTGCTGTCGTTGGCTCGAGCTCGTCAGTGAAGGAGACGACAACGATAGCCACAGAAGTGACTTCGCCTGAAGTAATAATGTCTACATCGATCGTGAGGACTGTTGGCGTTCGGAAATTTGTATGCTCAGAGTTTCGCGCATGACGTGGAAGGAGGAAAAATCGTTACGATACGTTATCGGCTGATATTGAAGCTGCTGTTCATGAAATCCACTCGAAGTGCACTGGTGTTGCATCAATGGATGAAACGAAACTAGCCTCGATTTTTCTGTCAAAGACTGCTGAGCAGCGGTTTTTAATCTGGTGGCACTACCGTATCGTGTATAAGCAAGACTTGGCAGTTTGGATAAAGAGCACGAGTGACTATGGCGTTCTGCTGAAGATGCTCGCAAGTCCTTTGGAGCAAGTGGAAGCCAGGATCCTGCACAAGGCGATGAAAGGATTGATTACAACAGAGGAGTGGATTTACCCGATTGTGATGGCTCGCTCAAATGCTGAGATTGCAATACTGAAGAAGACATATTGTGATCTATATGGCAATGATCTCGTGAGCACTCTGCGTAAAAAGCTCAGTGGTGATTTGGAAAAAATAGTCGTGGCTGCCGTCCAGGATAATGTGACAGAGTTTGATCCTATGGTGCACACGGATGCAAAGGCTGCTACCGATGCTGAAGCTCTTTACAAAGCAAGCCAAGGAAAGTGGGGTGTTGACAAAGAGCTGTTCATTCGACTGATTGTGTCAAGTCCTAGCGAGCACTTATGTGCTATCAATGCCGCGTACTCCAAGAAGTACAAGACAAGTAGCCTTATCAAGACAATTAAGAGCGTATTCAAACGAGATGCTCAAATGGCACTATTGTATCATGTCCGAATGATATTTGAGCCATTTGAGCTCTTGGCAGAACTCTTTAAAAACACAATGGAAGGGATTGGTACGGACGAGTACGGCCTTAGCGCAGCAGTGGTACGTTACCATTCAATGCTGCCAGAGATCAAGACTGCGTTCAAACAATTGTATCGCGAAGAGCTACGTGATGATATTCGCGATGATACTAGTGGCAAATATCGTGATTTACTCTTGGGAATAGTCGATAGTTACTAATGTGAATGAGGAAGTAAAGTGACTAGTTGAACAACTTTATTCAAGTCACATGTTAATATTATTCTTAGAAAAGGGGAAAAGAAAGAAGCAGAAGAAGGAATACCGCGGGTAATACAGTGCGATGGGTTTCGAGGCCAGGAGCGACAGTAGATGAATCAAGTCATGATGGTGTACGTTAACGTTTGGTGGAATATCGATGTCATCCAGTTTTTCTTTCTCGTGTAATATTGGATTCATATCCTAGTCAGTTCTGTAATGTCGTACTATGACCATGATTTCATCTTCTTACCACAACAATCCAATTGTCGATTGCTTGAGAATTTTGGAGATAAGTATGATGCGTATTGCTCAGCTAATCAAAAATTCCTAAAGGTTGTGTTGGAAATCTATAAAGATGGGAATCTCGTACTTGTATGTAATTATCAACTCGTGACACTTCCTGGATTACTCCGTCGTCGCTTTGGTGACGTGACGTGTGTTTCTTAATATCCTGTACGTTTCCATCGTCGAAATTCTTTTAAATGCTTCCGGTACGTGAGGCATTGCTCCATGATGTATTAGGTGCTGATTTGGTTGTTTTTAACCACCTTTGACTACGTGAGCCACCTTCGGAACGTGTGCACGCGTATGCTCGGACTTGAGTTGTCGCCCAGTCGCGTTGAGTACAATGAACACCTCATCTCGCTCAGTATTTGCCTTATGGGTATTGATCCTGTCAAGTATGCACTGACACCAGAGGTGGAGGCGCAGGTCGGATGCTTAAGCGCCAGCAAGACGGCCACAAGATCACTGTAAATTTGCACAAACTCGAACTTTGCAAAGGCATCCCCGAGGTGCTCGAGGCGATGGAGTATCTGCTCCCAGACTACGGTGGAAAAGTCGTGCTATATGCTACTGTGGGTGATGCCGGACGCACAGCATCATTACAGTACCGAATGCATAGTCGTCAGACTAACGAGCTTGTTGGGTATGTGAACGGCCAGTTTGGAACAGCCGAGTACTGCCTTTAGCAATATCTACAACAATCGATCCATCACGACCAGCTCGTGGCGCTGTATAGCTGCGCAGTCGCAGCTATTGTTAGCAGCATCAGGAAGGAACCAATATGCAGGCGATGGAATTATGCTGCCCAGAAGAAAAATTCCCGTCGATTGCTTGTCTCCAGTGAATTTGCAGGGTGCGTTGCTTGTCTCGGATATCATCGTAATGAATGAGTTTTTGTGGTATCAAGTGTCCTTTAGATGGCATTGTCAATCAGGTGGGCGTCGTCTTTCCAAGGTGCGCTGTAGGCGAACCCGATGCGCCTCGAACAAGTTGCGGCAAGTGTGGATACAGCGCTTAGAATGAGCACGACAACAAGGCGTATTCGGCATCACAAATTATCGCGCTATGTAAACACGTACACAACGACTCTATAGGCTGAACGACTCTATAGGCTGAACGATTTGGCGACGAATTATGTCGGCTTTGAACGACGGGCGCTGTTGTATTGAATATGACTAAGCTAGATTTGACTAAAACGTATTGGACATGGTACAGGCTGCTGCAACTGCGTAAGAATGTTACCGTCTTGACAAGCTACAATTGCTCGGCATTACGAACGATGTCAACGACGCCTGCTTTTGGTCATGAAGGCAAACGAAACTGCAGTCTTTAAACGACGTCCCTGGCAGTATATGTTCCGTGACGGTGAGTTGGAGTGGTGCGATGAAGTGGGAAATATATTGGAACACATTACAGAGCGGATCCCCCGGCTTGTTGCTGGATGTGAAGGATTGCTGCTATATATGGCACTTCAGCAACGCCGACCCCACTTTCAGTTTGAAACAGGCAAACGACATGCCGCTTCATTTTGATCAGATGCTGCGTGATATGCCAGTTGGCGTGGTCATGTGTCGAATCAAGAAGTATGTGACGATTTGGCCGTAGCGGCTAAACAAAGACCGAGCTATAAGCCTTATCCTGGAGTACGAAGACGTCGTACTTTACAGCGCTTGACTTTGATTTCATTCTTGTGTTTGGCTACTAATGCACGGACGAAAATATGTTTGATGTCGTTCAGGGCAGCAACTGCTACACGTGCACGGCAGGCATAAAATTAGTCGCGCACAGTATTACCTGGATGATCCTGATGAAATTTTGCGCGTGCTAACTGGCTGCATAAGCTTCATGACGGCTAAACGGCGCCCACTTTCAGGCAAACGACAATCGATGCGAACACGGCTGCACAAAACAAACGACTTTTGATGCGGACAATGGCATTTTATGCGTGTTGGGACATGCCATTCATACTATGGCTCAACCAACGCAAAAAAAAAAAAAAAAAAAAAAAAAAAAAAAAAAAAAAAAAAAAAAAAAAAAAAAAAAAAAAAAAAAAAAAAAAAAAAAAAAAAAAAAAAAAAAAAAAAAAAAAAAAAAAAAAAAAAAAAAAAAAAAAAAAAAAAAAAAAAAAAAAAAAAAAAAAAAAAAAAAAAACAAAAAAAAAAAAAAAAAAAAAAAAAAAAAAAAAAAAAAAAAAAAAAAAAAAAAAAAAAAAAAAAAAAAAAAAAAAAAACCCCCCCAACAAACCACAAAAAAAAAACACAAAAAGAAACCCAAAAAAAAAAAAAAAAAAAAAAAAAAAAAAAAAAAAAAAAAAAAAAAAAAAAAAAAAAAAAAAAAAAAAAAAAAAAGAGGGTCCCCCCCAAAAAAAAAAAAAAAAAAAAAAAAAAAACAATTACACCTTTGGATAAAGGGGTCCCCCCCCCCCCCCCAAAAAACGATCCAAAAAAAACACCCCCCCCAAAAAACTCAAAGGTTCACAAGTGGCGCAAATGAACAAAGCCACAAAAGAATCATTGGGCAGCTGCCCATGTTGAGACACATCAGACCACCAATGGCAAAACCTTTTTTAATCCGGCTTGGGCTGCGCCACGATGGAAGCAGTACGCTTTTACAAAAAAGTGAATGGCTTCCAGTACGTCAGAAATTGAGTTACGTTCTAGCAGTTTGCCCATTAATGGCATTGCTTGTAACTCACACTCATCAATCAGTCGATAGCGTCTTGGTAACTCTTCAACAGCTGCGAGTTCCTCTGTAGCTTCTTTTCAAGTATACCAGCTTGATTATTGAAAGAAATAGCACTTAAAAGAGCCATCGTGCCTTCGTTTACACTAATGATTTCACCCATCGCTTCGCTTATTTTCTTCTCCGCACAGCAATTACTTCATCCCGCTTCTTTCTCATTTCTTCTGTTAACGCATCACGCTTCTTCGCATCGAATTAACGATTCAGGTTGCCCATGAACGGGTTTGTTTCCCATAGCAATGAAATGAAGAGACTAGTATGACGGCAGGCCACCGCTGCCTTATCCTGCAACCGTCCCGCGGCCATTTAGATCACGTTTATTATCATTTGTAGCGGCAAGGCACTTTTCTGACATAAAAAGCCCACATTTTCAATACATGGCTGCGTGCAACGACGTAACGTCGTGAATACGATTCTTAAGCACGCTGAGCACTGGTCTCTTGTCGAACCACAAAACCTACGCGGGAGTTCTTGCCAAGCTTTTAAACTCCTACTTCATTAACAGAGTCACTGCTACTGCTATCCTCTTCATCACTGCGATTATCGCTGTCAGACACATCACTCTTCGTTTCTCTGTCGTTCACTTCATCCTCCGCGGTTTCTCCTTCAACTCATTCGCTGCAGTATCATCAGGTTGTCCACTCTGCCGGAAATTCCAAAGTTACCCTTCGGTCCATGTTGCTTCTTTCGGTGCATCTAATGATTTTGTTCGAGAAAGTACAGTGATGGAGTTGGACCTACTGCCGGGCGAGTCGAGGTTACTGGAAATGCCATGCTCCTACGAAACGGGCAGGGCAAGGCCTCTGGGAAGATTAACAACGATCGAGCTAACTTGTTGTTTGATACTGGCGCCAAGATATCTATTTTGGATATCGCCTTTGCTCGTAAGGTAGTCTGCCAGATTGATGAAAGTGAGCGACAAAAATGTGTTGGTATCGGGGAGTCCGTGTATACCACGGAAGGTCGTACCCGTATCAAGGTCACCATGAACGGAAACTTGGTATACATCTTTAAGGTGTGGGTGGGCCCGATGGTGGGTCAGGATGCCATTTTAACCATGGACGTCATGGTGTTAGCCGGTTATCGACTAGATCTGGCGGATGGGACACTATGTTTTCCCGATGAGGTTCGCGTCCAGTTAGCAGGACGAAGGGCCCTTCACGATAACCGGGTATCAGATGTGAAGTTGGGTCGATACGTGCAGATACCGACCGGAGGGTACGAGGAGGTGCCTCTAAAAGGTCAACCTCGCACCAATGGAAGTTGTGGGTCACAAGGGGGAGAACGGTGGATCACGACTGTGAGCCAAGGGGTAGGAAGTTGGAAGTTCCTGAAAGCAAGCACCCAACCCCTGATATTGCACGAGGACACCGAGATAGGCATGCGGCTGACGAAGGATTAAGTACCAAGGGCGCAGGGTTTTGTGTCGGTAGGGTCTCGAAGATATGCCGAGTGGCTAAACCTGGTGTATGAATCTACCACCGACCAGGTCGACTATCGGGAAGACCTGACGGGGAAGGATGAAGGACCATTGGTGGAGGTACCACAGTACAGTACTCCATCTAGAATACTTCAGCAACCAAGGGTACTTGTTCCAGTAATTACTATGGCATTTCAGCCGAAGGTCGATCAGGTAGACCCCAGGTCGACCAGGTAGACCCCAGGTCGACCACGTGGGCCAGACAGATTGACCAGGTTGACCCTAAGGGTGACCAGGTAGACCAGACGGAAGAAGGTGAAGGATCTCTGGTAGAGCCGCCACAAGCAGATGACCAAGTGTACGCGTTCAAAAGTGGGGAACTCTGGGCCGAAGATGTAAATCCAGGATGGGCTATTATACCGGAGATTGAACAATCCCCCACGAGTATCAAGGTGGAAGATATACAGATTCCTTACTCTGACGGAAACACCCCAGAGGAGGTGGAACGACTGAGACAAATTATATGGAGAAGACGACACCTACTCGTGGGAAAGGGTAAAGCCTTACCGCCGGATGCTCAAGGAGCTATCTGTGATATTGATGTGAGCAATGCCAGGCCGATTGCACAACGTGTACGGAATCTGGCTCCTCAGTTCAAAGAAAAGCTGGCCGATCTGATCAAGGGACTATTATCTGCAAAGATCATTCAGCCCTCTACCCCTCCATGGGCCAGCCCAATCATCATTATTGTGAAGAAAAATGGGGCGGATATCGGGCTGTGTATTGATTATCGGTTGGTGAACGACTTGACCCAGCTTATGGTCTACCCTATGCCTCTAATCAACGAATTGTTGGAGGATCTGAACGGAGCATTGTAATACTGCTCCCTGGATATGGCAAGTGGGTCATCATCATGACCGAAAGGGCGAGAAGGATCTCGGCTTTTGTCACCCCATTGGGGTTGTTCGAATAGCTACGGATGCCATTTAGACTCAAGAATGCGCCTCAGATATATCCGAGACTCTTGGATAATGCTTTGTATGAGTTTTTACGTATTTCTCAAGGAGCTGGTACATAGGAGACCGAAGACTTGTTTGCGATGGGGAAGCCTGATGTAAAGTCGGGTCCCTTGGTACTGGGTCGGCGGTCTTACATAGATGACATTTTGATACCGGCCGACTCGTGGGACATGTTGCGCTCAAAGGTAGAGCGGTTGTTAGATGGGTGTGACTATTGGAATCTATCGATCAGTGCGGTCAAGAGCTCATGGGGTTGCCGGAAGGTAGACTTCCTTGGGCACCGGGTCTCGGAGCAAGGACTAGAGGCCCCCCCAAAGGACCTCCAGTCCATGGTCGACCTATCGTTGCCAACGACACTCAAAGCCATGCAATCGTTTCTTGAAAGTCTGAATTACTATGGTAGATTCACTGAAGATCATGCAGTGTATGCATCGATCCTCTATGAGTTACGGGAGGTGGATTTTTACGATTAGCGATGTAAGTTGAGGACGGGTGACAGTGCGGTGGCTAAGGCAGAAGACGAGGACAAGTGGTCCAGGCCTAAGTAGCTTTTGCTACTCTCAAGAATAAGATTTCCACTGAACGTATCTTGCGACACTTTGACCCGTCCAAGGAGGAAGTAATTATCGTTTATGCAAGTGAATGGGCCATATTCGTGTCGCTGGTGCAAGGCAATGTTGGAATTCTAATGCCGGTAATTTTTACGAGTCGGACCCTAAAGGCCAACGAGTTGAACTACAGTACGGTGCAAAAAGAAGTGCTGGATTTATTGCGGATAATGGAAACTTGTTTTACGATGTTGGTCACTCGACATCTCAAGGTCCTGACGAGCATTCTACATCGGTGTGACTAGTCAGGTCTACGGGGTTACAGGGACGTCTTGGTAATTGGGTTGCCCTCTTGTCCCAATGGACTATGGAGATTGTTAAGTGCAAGAAAGGCAAGGACCAAGTACAGGGGGCGTTCGCAGCCAGTATTACTTCTCGTGAAAGTGTGAGCTCGATTGTGTCGTCAATTGCCCCCAAGAAACAGGCGTGGCAAGTAGTTGACCTACCTACACCAACTGTGGAGCCTGACAAAGAGTTATACGTCATGAGTTTTGACGGGTCGGCGCGAGTGAAATAGGGAAGTGGAGCCTGTAGCGCTATTGTATGGAAATTACCCAATTGAACCATAGCCAAGGCTGCCTCAAAGTTCCTCGTTACATCTACGGTGAATGAGGCCGAGCATGAGGGTGTGCTACTGGGTTTGACCTGTTAAAGCCTCTAGAACAACGGCAACTGATTATCTGTAGAGATTCCAACTTGGTTGTCCGACAAATGCGTGGTCGACGATCCAAAACCCTCGGCTTCGGCCTCTAGTCCTCATGATTTTGCATCGCTTCGAAGCGATTCCTCCTTGTTTCCTTGCGTTCGAAATCCTGAAGTAAGGCCCCACAATTCAATCCACTTCATCTACCCACGAGGGGTCTTCATACCTTTTCCATCGAACGAGGAGCTCTTGTTATTGTCTCCCGTAGCGTGTTTTCTTTCCAGTGCGGGCTCCCAAAACCTCCTCGATCTCGTACTTTCCTTCTTCCAGCTCTCTTGCCCAACTGTCCTCCGGCAACAGGCATTCATCAAAGTGGACCCGATCTTTTCCGTCCGTCTCTAACGCGACATTCAGTCGGTTGGAGAACTCTCGAACCCTCTTGACTTTGGGAAAATGTACAATTGAAAAAAACTATACTTAGTGCCTCTAATTTCCAAACGTGCTGCGTGCTCTCCCACCAACTCAAAAACTCGAAATGGTCCATGCCGGAGGTAGGTTAGTTTCTTGGCGGGCCCTTCTTTCACGAGATCCAGGTAGAGCCACACTTGAGTTCCCGGCTGAATCTTGTGGTCGACCACTACTTCGTTATGAGCTGGTATCCGAGCTTGACTGGCCGCTCGTAGGTTCTCATTCACCTGGGCTCTCGCCCGCTAGTAGTGTTGCTGAATGTGATATCTTCATCTGCGCGGTCCAGATCCTAGACGTCGAGTATTTACCACAGGTAATGTAGCCTCTAGGGCGGTTCTAGCATCCCAATTTTGGACCAGATAGAACGGAGTCTCCTTCCGGACTCGGTCTTGCGCGGTGTTCATCGCAAACGTTAGTCGTTCTGGATACTCGTCCCGATCCTGCTGTCCGATATCAGAGACATACATCATGATGGAACTTGTTAGAGTCTGAACCATTCTCTCCGCGGTCCCATTTGCCTGAGGTTGATAGGCCATGGTCGCCTGTTGACGCTGGCCCACTATGCGACCAAACGCCCGAAAGAAATCCGACATAAATCCTGGTTCTCGATCGTGGCGGATGGCCTCGCTAGCACCAAACGGCGAAAACGCATTCTTCGTACCCTTCAGCTACCGTCTGGGCCGTTCGCGACGCACTAGCTTTGGCCATCACATATCCCGTGAACAGGTCGACTCAAATTAGTAACTCGGTATTTCCTCTGTGCGACCTGGACAAAGAGGGAATATGATCCATCGCTATATTCTGGAAAGGTTATGTTGCTTCGACATTTCATGGACTCTTGCCCTGCAGAGTAGGCCCTCCTTTACCTGTCTCGAAATCCACATATGTCCCCACATACCTCTGTACGCTTCGGAATACACCTCTCCAATGGCAGTACCGTCGGATTCGGTGATAGGTACGTCCAATTTCTTGGTGACCTCCTTCCAGGCTGGTGAGGTAGTGATGCAGGACGTCAGCTTGGAGACTTTAGGGTATCACTAGTCCGGCCATTACTTCTTGGTCGCCTCTCTCGATCCTCTGAACGGGACAATACAATAGTAGCCCCTCTTCAATTATCTCGTAGTCCCTGGCTATCTTACTGCACGAGTGAGCAGTCTCCATGGATAGGTCGACCCAATATTCCCTCAAGTAGGCTTTCAAACCTACACCCAGTCTCATTGCTCTTGTGACTCCCTGATTCGATCTGTCCGGAGTCGTTGTATCACACCCTGTTGCCATATTCCCCCTGACATATTGATGGGAGCTCGAAATCGAGTCACCGCAAGCACCTTGGCCGATGGGCTCGGGTCCTTGGGAACTAGTAGCTCTGGCAATCGATTAATCGCTTCCAAATTTGGCCATTCCCCTTCCGGTATCGACTTGATCCCTCCTTTTAACGCAGAGCTGTGCTGGCGAACTCGTGGGCACTCTGATTCCAATCACGTTTTACATGCACGAATCGTTGGGAGGCCACGACAACAGCTTATTCAAAGCTCTAGCTCGTAATGGGGACAATGCTGAAGCCTTACACTCGATCTCCCCGAGTCTAAAGTGGGTAGACCTTGATCTTTCGAGGTTGACCTGGTTCCTCGTGGGTAGACCTTGGTCTTTCGATGTAGACCCTGGTCTCTAGTGTCGATTTCGGTAAATAAAACCAAGTGGCGTAAGGTTAGAAGGTAGAAGGGCAGCAGAAATACAAGACGAAGGAAGACTGGGAGGAAGATGAACGCAAGTATATTAGATTGAAAATACCTACAGGGTGGGGACGAACTTGTCCCGGAGACGCGGCACCGAGTACCCAGGATGGGGCTCGGACAAAAGTCAGTACTGTCTGACCCATGGGTAAGTGGAGTCGGAGACCCTCACGGCGTCCAGCCGGTCGATGAGATCCGACCCTTCCTCACCCCCAGGAACCAGTATACCACACAATGAGGTCGGGGAAGGAGCCGGAAGAAGGGGTCGAGCAGGATATCGATATCGCCCCGACCTTCGACCATCCCTTTGAATAGTAGGTCGACAACCCCTCGCCAAGCCCGAATCGCACGACCCCGTCGTTTCTTCCGTGCGTTGTAATATGACGAGAGGAAAGAGATGGAGCGCACTTGATCCTTGGAGATCCATAAGTAGTGGGTAGCCTCCCAGAACGCTTGGCTGTGGTCTTCGTCAAAGCGCAGGTAGGTCGCCTCAAATTCCGCGAGCTAGCCCACTGGTTGGAAGGATACGGGGGGGGGTCGAGACCCAAGCTGACAGCTATGGCCGGGCGACCAAGAGGCTCTGAAGCATTGAAGAGCTCACCAACGACGGCTTCCACTTGGAAGGTCGATCGACCTTCCCGTCTGGTAGACCAAACCAGCCCCAAGGCAACTCCAGGCGGTCGACCAAGTCGCTAGGGGTCATTGTCACGACACTCAACGAGTTGACCAGGTCAACCGACCAAAGCTCCACCTCCGCTGCAGTGAATGACTTCACCTGCATATACCCACGGATGAAGTCACCGTTCGGAAGTATAGGTGACTCCCCTAAGAAAATAATTTATTCAACAACTTTAATTTTTGGCTAATACTTAGCGATAAAAAATCGAATGACTTTTATAGGCGGAAGTTGCGTAAGTATAAAAAAATAAACAAGCGCACCGCCCCCGTGGGGATAACCAGCGTTCTGAAGAGGTAGAAATCAACTCTCTAGGCGATGACCTTGCCTTTGGGCATTTGGAGGTCGAGATGCGATGCACCTTGACCTCCCGTGAGGCCGTAAGGCTGTTGAGGCGGGTTATGTTGCCGTGGTTTGGATGACATGCCAAAAGGACAAGGGAATCCGCATTCCGACCTGATGCAAAAGTATCTTTTGGGATATTCGTCGTGACAGACAACATGGGTCAGTAGAAGGTGTCGAAGCACGGATTTGAACGAGGCAAAAACGAGGGATGGACTTGGTCTAGCGGGGCAGTAGAGTTGGTGCGCCGGCATCTTGGCTCGTATGTTACCGTGGGTGAAAGACTTGATCTCAGGAAGTAGCAGCGGGGACACCTTGGGTAGGAAGTGAAATTCGGTGAACATGGGCTGGAAGGCCCGAGGGAGCTTGAGAGTAGCGAACTTAAAGTTCAACCGAAAGTGGGGGAAGCGTGCCATTGGCGGTATCGGCAAAAAAAGATTTCTGGGGACGGGATTAGTACGGATGACGATGGCGAAGTTGAAACGCGACCTTCAGTTTCACCTTTGCGTATTTGGAAGCAGGGATGAGGGGACCGTTTACCCGGAAAGCCTTGTAAAAGGCGACGTAAAGACTTCAGGCGTGCCTGAATTGTAGCCTTGAGCTACGATTAGCCACATAACTTGGGAGAGTGATGATACATGTTGATCACTGAAAGGCGATTACCCGCTGTTCAACTCCGCTTAAAAGACACGAGGAAACACGTTTCAAATCCATGTAGCGGGGTATATGTGGTACGCAGCAATCTGGTGGAATGGCGGGTTGACGGCGGTATACCTTATCCGACTTAACCGTCGGATCGTGGACCCGGGAAAAAATCCAACCCGGTTCAACTTGGATCCGCCTTGATGTGGCGTATCGGCTTTCAACCAAGAGCTCCAAACATAAGTAAACTCGAGGGAGGAACAAAGCGTAGGTAGAATTCAGACCACAGTGTAGATATAATCCAGAATATAGTAGGAAGCCATAGTAAGTAGAAGTTGCGTAGCAATAGCATAAAGAGATAGTAATAACCATGCTAATCGAACAAGTCGAACACGTTTATCCCCAAATATCCTAAAGTATGTTTCTTGACGAGGTAATGTAGATTGGCTAGAGATCGGATAGCATGAAGAGCGTAGAAACCAAGCATTAGCAATTCAAACCATAGGAACAGTAGAAAGAGAGGACGCATCCATAGATAGGCTAGTGATCGCGTAGCATGTAGAGCATTGAACCCAAACATCAGCAATCGAAACCATAGTAACAGTAGAAAGATAGGACATATCCATAGAGAAGTAGATGAAATATCTAAAACAAGGCCTACGAGGCCTTGCCAATTCTTCTGTTCCACGTAGGACCTCAAAATGCGTAAGTGTAGATCCATATAGGCAAAACAGTGATGACGGACAAAGGCGTCATTCGTACTAGTCCCGGGGTTGTAGAGTATTTTGTTGCGATAAAGCCAAAGAGACCGGAGTACACAGAAGCGAACAACATGGAAGACGATCAGAATCGCGCGATTTTCGAAAACTATGGTGGCGGACGGAAGCATACGCAGCGAAGCCGGAAAGAGGATTTGGACCCACGAGACGTCGCCATCTAACAGACTCGAAAAGGCTGCAAGACAATATTTCATTGATACGTGGCAACAGGGCAGAGCCAAAATAGATGGGTAGCGGTTTCCATGGCGTCGCAATCATGAATGCAAGACGAGGATGTGGTCACCTCTGTACGTCAGCGAAACTTGTACCGGAAACCTAGCGCGTTGTGTTGAAGACGGAATTTAACGTCGGTGGCGACTGGAAAAACATAAAGATCAAGCCCATATTCCAAGCTCCACACTCCAGACGGAGTTAAAAGCTCGGGAACACCAAGTTGCTGCAGCGGAAGCGAAGGGACCGACGAACCTGTGCGTAAGGAGAGGAGAAGACGGACAAAGTCCCTATTGGTCATGTTTGCCACCATCGTGCCATCAATACTCCAATCATGCAGCGCTGATTCGATCAAGCGCGGAAATACAGAACCGAAAAAAGGCAAATCCCGTAATTAAATAGCGATTTGAGACGCGGTATCACTTCGGTAATGAACCAAGTCTTGGAGGTGCGGCGCGGAATGTCTTTGACGCGCAAAATTGACTCCAAGTACGCGGAAGAGGCGAATTTATAGAGGAGATATCAACAAAATCTTGCTGCCGGAAGAGTCCAAGATCTTGTAGCAAGCCATTATACTTCAAAAGCTTGTCCAATGGGCGGCGAGTCGTGCTAAAGAGAAGATGTAAATTGTTCCAAAAAGGCGCCGTCTGCGCAAAACGTTTCCAATACGAAGTTCCCAGAAACGACTGTTTATCAGTCCACAGTCGGAAAGTGGAATACCAGAACGGGGGAAGAAGCTGCGAAATATCCTTGACCACAGCATACAAGATATCGAACCCGGAACCGTGACGACCAAGCGCTAGCGAGAAGAAAGAGAGTGCAGGAGTCTACCATCGTGGTGCCGCGAAACGACGGCAAGTCGCGGCAATAGCGTCCCCCAACGATATTAGATGCATGGCCCTGACTAGACTCTTTAATTGGTTTCAGACCAAGACTATTCTGCTGAATACTGGTGTAAATTCATTTGTTGGTGAACTTTCTTGGACATGCCGAGTCACTAGCCGTGTCGTTGCCGTGGATAATTTTACGTACTATAACAGCAACGGCCTCCAACATTGCCGCAGTAAAACAGGTTACACTCGCGGTGTACCAAAGAAATGAAAAGATGACACCACGAAGAACAATCACATTACCGCGAAAAGTACGCGCCCGATACTTCCCAATAGCACATCGTGTCCGAAGCTTCACCGGCACTCAGGGGTGATAGTTGCGCCTTGAGGAATACCTAGCAGTGTCACTGTGTCCGTCACGCTAAGAACCTTAAAGGGTGAAGTATTCCGAAGACTTCAATTTGTAACGCGTAATGTGGTGAGACATCGACATCACACACGTTTTACCAACGTTAAGTTTGAGGCCAGTCGCGCTAGAATAGTCGTCGACTAACCTAAGGAAACCGTCAGCATCATCCACATTCTCCAGTAAGCCGGTGCAATTGTCCGCAAAAGCCAAAAGTAAATGCGGTTTCGAAGAAGGATTCACTGAAATTCCGCGATGCGAAAAACGGCTGGGTAAACATTTATCATGGCTCGACGAAAAGCACAAATAACCCACGGGATAGTGGATCACCTAGACGAACGCCAGCTCCCAAGACGAAGGGGTCACCAGGCGATCCATTGAGCAAAATACTGACCGAAGTTTGAGTGTAAAACGTATTGATACAATCACGAAAGTTGGACCAAAACCAAAGTGATCGAGAACAAAATCCAGCGCAGGCCGTAAGACGCTGTCGAAACTCTTGGCAAAATCCAACAGTATGGCGCAGGCATCAGGATGATGTATCTTGCAAAAATCTTGGATGCCCTGAAAGCAAAGCAAAGATTGTCAAATGGAACGACCGGGGATGAATCCACTTTGGATCTTTATGGATGAGAGTCGGCGACACTGTCCGCAAGCGGTAAGCAAGAACCTTTTTTTGCCCAAGCTTAGCATCGTGATTAAGCAGCGTAAGCGGCCGGTAATTAGCAGGCAGCGTACGATCACCGGACTTGTACAGCAACGATAGATGAGCACGGCGTTGAAACTCGGTCGTCTTACCGCGTAGAAACTGATTATCGTGAATGACTTCGAATATTCGAGCCCAGTCGGAGGTTGCCACCTTGTAGTATTCAATGGGAAGATTATCAGACTCAGGCGCCTTTTCATTCTTAGAAGATGAGATTGCCCTGTAAAAGTCATTAGCTAAAAGAGGTGCATCCATCAGAGAAGTGTGCCGCAACGTAAGACGAGCCGTCGTGTCGCCAAGATACTCGACAAGACGAAGAGAGTCGTACGAGGCAGTGCGCAAGCCATAAAGGTCCGGTGAAGGTGATTGGAAAAGCTGGCCCAATTGCTGACGATGACCCGCCGCGTTCCGAATCGGATCGGCAGTAATCGAGCTGTCGGACGCCTGATAGCCAGGAATCGGAGATCGTAGACAATCTTGCCAGGGCGGCCGAGAGAAGTGGCTGGTGGCACGTTTACTAACGTGTAAGTTCGCAGCAAAATGACTTGAACTGGTTCCAAGACTTGACTGCTCCGAGGTAGGTATAAAGCAATAGCTTTGCCTGTTCCACTGCCGCGAGTATTTGGTCAGTCGAAGTCGCGTTGTGAAGGTCGTGTGCATCGCTGGCGCTGTGACCAGTGTTGATGCTCGTCGAGAATTGAGGTCGCGGAGATCCAACCACCGCCTCTTTAAATATATGCTGTCCGCGCGTTTGGGCTCGTCGAGGAGACACACCGGGTTAGCACCAGAATATATCTTGATGCGACGGCCTAACTCAGGAACGGAAAAAGTCGAATAGGCCCGAAGAGAGGGATCGTTAAGCAGCCACGATGGACAACGCCACAAAGGTGGACGTCCCCGAGGTATTGGCTCCGGCCGGAGTCTAAACTCAACTAGGATATAATCTTTAGTATGCCACCGTCGATCTCGCACGTGGCAGACGTAAACTAAATGATCCTACACAAAGTCAGCGGTAAGAAGACAATAGTCGAGGCGGTTCTTGAAGACAGGACTCGTAAAATCACGGGTTTTCGAATGCATATAGCGCCACGAATCCATCAAACCAAAAGTGTCCATCCAAGCACAGAGATCGTCACGTCAGGATCCAGGATGATGCAGACCGGGAACCTTCTGATCCAAGTAAGTGTCCAAAGTCACGTTAAAATCCCCGACAACAAGGTGCCGTGCAACGCGATCAGGAAACGTATCCAAAAACTCAGTCGGAAGCGTACGAAAATATTCGTTTCGTTCTGATGGCTCCTTTGGAGCGTAAACCACGTGCATATAGACTGGAATATCGCCCAGCCGAGCTTAAAGAAGTAAGTACGGGTTGGTGAGCGGGAAGGAGCAAAAATCAGCCGTGATGTCGTGAATGTCTTGATAAGGCGTAGCGGAAGAAAATACAATGCCAACACAATGGCGTTCCGTGAAAGCAGGCGAAGAAGATTCCGACCAAAATCATTGCGCCCCGAAGTCTGCTGCAAAAATGAAATGTTCGTTTGTCTGGAGAGCATCAGGGCTGACGAACTTGGTCTCTTGAAATGCGACCAGCTGATGCGGGGAGAGAAGATGGTTGTACAGCGTCGATGGGGGGAGGGGGGGTGATTCAATCCATTGATGTTGAGTGATAAGCCAGTAAAGGCCCACGCCTCATTAGAGGTGAGCGGGGACCACCTGCCTGGAGGAAGCCATAACTGCAGCAGGAGAAGTATCCTTGAGAGCTTGGATAACGTGGCGAACATCGTCTAGGGTTCGCGGATTGTTTAAGAAGACAGCCACCACATCCGAACGAGTTACACACTGTAAATCGAGATCACTCCAAAGCAGGAAGGGCGTGTGATAAAGCCCATATTTTACTGGCGAGACGGTTCGGTAGCAACATTCCAAACTTTACAGGATCGAAATAAACTCCAGGAGCAAAAATCATAAAGAACAAGTTACACGTAGGGCAGCACGTCATCCGGAAAAACGTAGTCAAAAAGTTGAGCCAGAGTAGCCACTGGCGCTGCAAATTTGACTTGGAGAAAGAAAACCATGTCCACCCAGGCATCAGGGAGTTTGGGTACCGCGCGTAGCACGATAGACCGCATGAGTACGATACATGCGATCTAACCATTCCACCGGCAGCGAGAATAAATGACGCATGTAAGCAGGATGCACCTGTATAGCCGCCAGCAGAGCATCATGCGCCGAGTAATTCATTACATCGTTGGCAACAAATTCAGCGATGAGCGCATCCAATGCCTGAGATGAGAGTTGCTGATTCTTGGGCTTGAGCTGGAGAGTGCCCATGAGGGCACGTGCCGCACGACGCGGGACGAGATGAGTATCTTTCGTGAATCCAGCAATAGCGTTGCCTTGCTCATCGTAGGCAGCGACGTTGACGTCCGGAGGTTGAGTATCATCGTGCGCAGTATCCGTGAGAAGCTTCGTACGAGGTTTATACATCGATAATCGTGGAGTGCGTTAACGCCGATGGATCAGCGGGATCTTCTGCAAGAGAGCACGAGAACAAACCGTAAGGAGCACGTACCGGACCCGCCGCGGTCATAACACACCTGCGAGAAGCCTGAACCAGTGTCCACGTGGGCGCTGTCGCGTCGACCGAGTCTAAGATGAAGAGATTTCTAGCCGAACGGGCGGCCGAAGTAGGAGAAAGAGAAGCGCGGACGACTGCAGAAATCGAGGGGACTGAAACTGGGGCTTCAACACATGCAGTCACCGCGGGAGCAGGCGAAATTGGTCCATCGTCAGTGAGAGACCCGGCGTCGCTGGCTCCCATTTCTGGTGTCGCCATCGTTAACAGCACCAGAAGAAACACGATAGAAGGCGGTTGGCGAAGTGAAGGAGGCTTGACACGATTAAATTTACAAAGCCGATGCTGTACGAAACACGGCTTGTCCTCGGATCAAAGAAAATCTCGCAAAGTGGCTCCCCATTCTCGAGAAAAAAAACCCGGCGGGCACTGAACAGCGTGGAAATACACCGTTCGGTCCCGAGACCTAAGCTCATCCGGCAACGTAAGTCGGCGTAATGAGCACCGGACGAGCCCCACGATACATTAACTAATTGTAGATGAGGCGATCAGGCACGTCATTGGGAAGCCGAGTTAGATCCACGAAGTACAGTTTGTCGTACTTGGAATACTTACGGATGTTGACTGTTGAACCGCACACCTGCAACGCAAGACCACCCAATGAGTGGAGAGCCGCGTCAGAGGTGCAGAGAAAAGATATTTCCTGGTAAGGAATCCGGACGAAGTTGCGCAAAGAAGCGCGATGAGCCTACCAAAAAGTTGCCAGAGAGTCCCCCGCCAATGATTGAAGAATATCGTCGGTGATATGCTCGGAAGACAAGCGTGCAGCGGTAATCCACGTGCGTCTGCACTACACAGCTTCAACTAGCGTAGGTAGTTGCGTGCTGGCCTTAAAGTAGCGATCGTTATCCGTCGACGCGTCATCTCCAATCAGCAAATAGCTGGCCGTGAGCAGACTGTCGTCAGATACGAATCGACGAGGCAGGAGGGATGACGTGGCAAAGCGGTGGCTGAACGATCCGAAGACCGCGAGAGCTGCGATGAACGCGGAAATGGCGAAGAGCGCGGGGGCGTGGTCATTATCGGTTGGAACGTAAGCTAAAGGGCGCAAGCGGGAAAACAACACATCGGGGAAGAAGTAAGTCGATCGAAGCGGGGGGCGGGACGAAGGCAAGCAGACGCAATAGACTGGGCGACAACGGCGGCGAGAGGCTGTGTGCGACGGAGGATTTCGAGAATAATGTGAGCTTGAGAGGAAAACAACTGGAATAAGTGACTCCACTGGGGCGGAGTTCGCCTTCGTGACTGGGGAGGGGGGCCTTATCTCTCGTAACCGACTCGGTCTCGGAGTCCGAGGATTCGAACATGACCCGGAAGAGTGAACGATCAGGGTATAGTCGGCTGAGACAGCGGGGAGCGGCGGATCGGTAGGCGAGGTGCGACGCCGGGAAGACCGCGATCGAGCCTAGGTCGCCCGGACCACCTTGCTGTCGTCGCTTGCAGTGTCATCATCCGGGTTCGGACAGGGTACCAAAGGTAGCCCTGGGGGGTCCCCGACTTAAACGCCGACGAAGCGGGAGTGCTGGGGGTACTTGACTTGGCGACCTTGGGGACCTTAGCGGTCGTCTTGGTCGGTTAACGCCGAGGTCGCTTACCGTCACCGATGTGTGACTGCACGAGCAGTCACGGGAGAAAGCACGTGATCCTTGAATGGATTCGTCCTGCAATCCTCGTGCTCCAACTCCGCCATCATGAGAGCGTAGCGGCTCTGGCGGTAGTCCATCCGCCACCGCAAATTCTCCGTCAGCGCTCTCTCGTGCTGGAATCCTTCTCGCAACTGAACCACGAGGTTTTTGGTGTCTAGCAGCTCTCTCTCGAGGCGCTCACACCAGGTGGTCTAGTAGGCGCCAGTGGCGGGGACGGGAGTAGGCCGACCTTTGCACGCCTCAAGTCTTCGGCTATATGCGTCTAGACGGTGTTGTAGGTCGCGCAGCATCTAAGGCATGTCTACGGGATCACCCATCGCAGCCGGAGGAGAACTCGACGGAACAACGGGCGAGACATAAGTGACTTTCCCCACGGGGTCCACCACAGCAGAGGGGCTAGAGGTCAACTGAGAATCATCCACGTCTGGGGGACCCTCACCACCTACGACCTCAGAAAGAACCACGGTAGACTCCATTGGCCCGGGCACCTGGAGAGGAGTGTATATCGGTGTTTGGGAGGAAACCTGGGCCTATGGGTAAGCGGCAAGTACAGAAGTGCCCAAGACCGGCCACTTTGCCGTGGGGTCTACCCCAGAGGAAGGAGCAGCTGAGGTGCATCAAGTCAGACAACAGATATCGAAATGCCAAACAAACAAGGAGTACTTAAGGGATGAAGAACTCGAAGGCATTTGCGTGCCCAAGCGGCTGTACCGTTGATCAAGTGCAGGGGCGTCTGTGGTGAAGCGTTTCAAGAATTGGTAGGTCAGAGGACCGGTTGGTCAAAGAGAAAGGGACCCGCCAAGTAAAAGCGACCTCTGGGTAAGGAACAGAGAGAAGGAGCACTAAAAGGACGGGGAACGACCGCTGGATGAGAAGAATGTGCGATCAAAGCGTGCTAGTTAGCCGCCATTTAGAAGATTTAACCGTAATTAGCCCGATGGACCGCGGTTCCTCGAGGTGGACCCCGGTCTTCCAAAGTAGACCCTGGTCTATCATTGGTAGACCTCACTTTTTCATAAAGGTAGACCTCAATTTTTCATAAAGGTAGACCTTGGCCATTCGGTCGGTAAAACTTCGGCCCCTCGGCAAGCAGACTCAAGAATCAGGTCTAAGGGTAAAGATAGAGTAAAGAACTTATGAAATAGGAGTATGTTAAATACTACTCCATTTGAGATCTACTTAGCACGCCTTCGTCGTGCTTCCAAGAAACTTGACTAAGCCTACCCACCTGTTCCGAGAAGGGATACATTTTGGCCCCCCGTCGAAGACAGTTGTGTAGTAAGACCCAAGTGCGAATAGATCTCGGGTGCAGTCAGTAAACGAAGTGGTATATGACCTTGAGGTGTGTAACTTGCGGACGCTGATGCGTCGGATGCTGAGAGATTCTTGAGTAGCGATGATAATACCGTGAGTGACGGTGATAGCGAACAGCTATATACACTCGTCCGTGGTTTGACTGGGGACGTTGAAGAGCGGTGGCTCTTTCAGCAATACCCGCAGTGAGTGCTCTATTAGAGATGGACAAGTTGGTCCTTTGCCGAGTTTGACAGTGCCTTACAGGCAGGCGACATCGCCGAAGTGGTCGTTATACGACCTGAGAAGGAGTTAAACTTCTCATCGCTTTTGGATAAAGCGTTCTTGAGGATACCAAGAAGGCGCTGAATGCGCGTAGTGGATGGCAGATTCTGAGGGACCCTTCGGATCCTTATTTTCCTTTGTTGAAGGAATATGGAGATGTTGTATCCAGAGAACCTCCGACGAGATTACCTCCGGATAGAGGTGTATGTCATGAGATTGACTTGGTTCCAGGAACCAAATACTGTGTGACGCGACAGTGGCCGCTCATACGAGAACAATGTGACGTCATTGACAAGTTCTTTCGTGTGAAGCACGCAGCTGGCATGGTACGTGAGAGTAAGTCTCCTCACTCTACGCCCACGTATTGTGTGAAAAAGCCTAATGGGAAGTGGCAAATAGTGCATGCTTACTATAAGCTGAATACAGCCACTATCCCGGCTCAAACACCGATTTCCTCGCAAGGATGTTCTTCAGAACAATATGGTGTCATGTACGATGTACAGTGCCGGGATGTACGATGTACAGTGCCCTCGACTAGTCGATGGATATTACCACTGCACACGCGCGATAGTGATATCCTGCTGACAGCGGTCAGCACTCCGAGCCGTATGTATGGGGGTGGTTAGTGATGCCCCAAGGGCTGTCTAACGCACCTGAAACGCTCACTCGTCTAGTGACGCAGTTGTTTTCGGCCCCATAGGGCGTATGCACAGACGATATATTCGTCCATAGTCGAGCCGAAAATGGAAAGACTGATGTGGAGAACCACATCGAGCACATGCGAGCTGTGATCACTTGCATGAGGATGCATAAGTTATATGCCAATATTGACAAATGCATCTTTGGTGCGGAAGAGATTCGCTTTTTGGAATGCTTCATTGGGAAGCGAGGAATCCGGACAGACCCTGTTAAGGTCAAAGCCATAGTGGATTGGCTGGTTCCGAGAAACCAGAAGGACCTCCGCAAGTGGTTGGGTTTGGCAAATTACTTGCACAAGCATAGCCACAACTATGCGGAAGGAGGCTAGGCCATTATCAGTTTTCCTTAAAAAGGATGTGGAATGGTGTTGCAACACCGAGAACCACGAGGCTTTTGAAGCCATTAAGGAGAGTCTCCTGTAGGCGCCGATTCTGGCTCTGGCCTGATACTTTGGGTCCTTTGAGCGTCGTATGTGACGCTTCGAACTTTGACATTGGTAGTGCTCTCTTGCAAGTCGACTCTGAGGGTCGAAAACGCGTCATCTCGTTTGAGTCTCGCCAGCTGAAAGCTGCAGAGAAGAACTATCCAGTTCACGAATAGTAGACACGTGCGATGAAGTTGTAAAGTTCAGGAGACACTTGGAATTCAGCCATAGCGCCTATGACGCGACATAATACGTCAAAACGCGTTGACAGAAACGCTTCCACCTTCTTGCGAATCGCAACAGGGAGAATATCAGCTAAGCCTTCGGCTATCTCTCCTCCACTAAGCCCTGATGTGGCAGGGGTAGCGTTGAAGGAACGCGAGGGTTGTACAAAACCATTTACATAGAATGGAGGGAAGCCTGTCGAGGCATGCACTGCGTTGTTCAACGCAAACTCTATTGTTTGGGTGTTTCAGCACAAACACTGCGAAGCATATCACCAATAACGCGTTTGACGCGTTCAGTCTGACCATCGGTCTGCGGATGATCCGCAGTGGACATGTCCAGTCGAGTGCCGAGCACTTTAAAGCCTGACTTCCAAAACTTACCCGTAAAAACGAGGGTCTCTATCAGAGCCGATTGCCACAGGCAACCCGTGTTGTCAATACACACGATCCATGAACAGCTTTGCTGTTCCTTCCCCACGGTACTGCCGCTATATGAGCCATCGTGCTCAGTCTGTCAACAAAGACCATAATTCCAGTGTTGCCTGCCGCATCACGCGGTAGGCAAAACACAAAGCCCATACTAATGGACTGCCACAACCCCGAGGGTACAGGCAAACTCGCCAAAGGCGCAGCCATACTAGGCGAGGGCTTCACCCTT